>OMLF01056870.1:3269-32806 GCA_900302615.1 Holocentrus rufus | reverse complement strand
AATACTAATGGGTATGGAGTTTTTGTTTCAAAACAAAGTTCTGCACAGAAAAAGTAAAGTTCTGAAACCCAGAAATATCAACAGCAGGGGCCTCATGTATACAACTGCAATATGCTTTATTAATATTATGCAAGATACATTTTTTTTCCATCAATGAAAGCCACAATACTTTTCAATGTGCAGTGACATGACTCTTTGGGGAGCGTGTCCATGTTCCCAGAGCCCTTTGTTCCCTCCATGTTCCCACCCCTGTGCTCCCACTTTTCAATGTTCCCTCAACATAAAAAGAATAGAAGGAAATATGAAGTATATGTACAGAGATCCGGTGTGAGGTTGCTGTTTACTTTGGCACAGTGGCAGCTGACTTAGGCAGGTGTGGGTTGCTGCCAGAGACAGAAACACGTTAAAACTGTTGTTAAATGCCTCTGCCAGCTGATTCTCAGCCTTGAGAACACATCCTGGTTTACAGCCTTCTGTATATTCACATCATGGAGCACGCACCTCACTTTTCGTGCATGTGTAGTGTGAGCATGTGATCATCAGCTGCCTTTATTAAAGCAAGCTAAGAAATGATTACGCTCTTCAGGCTCCATTGCTTGGGAGACGAGTGGTCTTGCCCTTGTAGCCCTTAAGTGACTTGATACCTCGCCACATGTGTTGGTGGTCAGCGTTATTGACGTGTTCCTCCATCCTTGTAGACTGCCTTCACCTTCGATGCCTTTTCACCTTGGATCTAGTGACACTTAACACTGCACTATCATCGGACTAAAAGGCAGCATCACGTGACCTGATCTTATCGTTCATCCAGGGTTTCTTATTAGGAAACATCTGAATGTGTTTGATGATGGTAACACAGCTTGTTTGTGTAGAAGTATATTTTTCAGTGTCCGAGTGTCCCCTATGTGTGACTTGCTGGGCGTAGAAGTCCCAGTTTGTGTGTTCAGAGCAGCCCTGCAGTTGTGAGACGGCACCTCAGGCCAGATCTTTACTGTCCTGGTAGATGGATGGTTCTTGCTAATGAGAGGTCTGTGGCTTTTAGTCCCTCCACAGCAAAACCGCTTGTTGTTCACCCAGGAGAAATCAACTGATAGGCCTCTCTCTGCACAGAAAGGTCATCAGATTCTCATAGTTGTTTTTTACACCGAGCAAGGACAAATACATAAATAAATGAAACATATTAAAAGACATATTTTAGTGGCTGTCCACCTCAGGCATGAATGTTCCTGACAAACATTTTACTGGAGTCTCCGTTTGTCTCTGAATGTTCATGCACACAGTTCAAAGCTTCAATAGACGTATGTGCTTACATAAAAGGCATCGTTTGAACTCTGATTTGTGCATACTTGAGGTTTGTGAATGAGATCCTTGGTGAAGTAATCGTTGAGTCATTTGCATTGATCGGCAACTCCATCAACCCTTGCAGATATATTATGGTCATTTTGTGCTGTGGGGCATTAAAATCCTCATTTATCGACCTTTAAAGGAACATTCCTGCAGAATGTTCTCTTAATATATTATGACATTCTGTTCAGTTCAAAACCTTCTTGAAAGCTGAATTGTATAATATGTTAGTTGGATCAAAAAGATAATATCCACCCACCGGTGCTATATGACATCACCTGGCTTGTCCCTGGTTTTGGGTAGGCACAACCAAGGGGGGGAAATCTTCCCAGCACACAGGAAGTGATGCACTTTACTTATTAGATAAACAAGGAAGAGGATTGTCTTGTTATCTGCAGACTATTTTGGACTGTAGTAGATGCAGAGAAACTTTGGAAGATAATATGCAGAATAAAATGTGTGACCTTATTCAGTGGAAAGATGGCTTTATAAGAGAGATGACTTTATAAGTGTTTTTTATGCAGACAGGCATTTTTTTTTTAATTTTGGTTAATAGCAATTGTTATTATTGGCTGAAGCCTAATTTTTGCAGCTAGAATATGGAAGTTGTTAGTCTAGCAGTTAACCAGTGAAGTTCACATAAGGGTGAGAGTTAGATCAGTGTTAGTAGATAAGAAGTGCAGTGTATGGATAAAGGCTCCCGCAGACTTGTAGTGAAGTCATCATTGCCACATGGGGAAGACAATATACTGTATACAATATACTGTATGCGACGTAGTGCACGACGCTGGTTTTCTGCAGTGCTGGTGCCAGCTTAATTAAAGACATTGTGAGTATTAAATGATGAGGGAGCTTTATAGTCTATGCATTATTAATTATTGACAACATGGTCTGTGAAATGTGCTGCACAGTTTTCTCTTGCAAAAAAGTACTGCATATAAAGTATGTAGTTGAGCTCTATCGTGTTCCAGTAAAGTATTCAAATACATTATGGGTTAGATTATGCTTTGGTTAGCAAAATGCATCTTCACGGTAAAAAGGAAAATTGCAGGCAACTTTAAATAAGAGGAATTCTTTGTTTCCACTGGGAATGCCAATTTGGTGGGACTGTCATGTAACTAGTAGGTGGACCAGTTCCTAACAGTCAGTGTTCTGCCAATTGTAAAATCCTGAAAAAAACATTTTCAGGATTAGGTGATGATTAAACGATTAAACATTATGGTCCCCTGATGAAACATTACAGGGGACTGTAATGTTGAAAGGCTTTACAACGGCAACTTCACTGGAAGTCTGTGAGCAGCTTAAGTCATGAAATTGTTATCCCCAAAGGGCTATTCCATGACAAGCCACAATTCAGAAGGTTTTGCCATTGAAATTCTGGTGGCCCACATCACTGATCACTGGTTGATCACCGTCAACAAGCTGTATAAATGACATAAAATGAGAAAACATGACCCAGTGTCCTCCCATGATCTCAAAGTCCATGCAGCAGCGCAGGCCCATCACTGTCACAACAACAGAAAGGCGTCCTCATGAACACTCAACCTCAAGCTGTTTATAAAGCAGAAAATCGGAAAACCACCCATATAGTTTGACACACAGCGTATAATAATCTGTCAGGAAAACTACTGACTCAACAACGGCACTCATTTTTTGAAAACATAAGTTGCACGGCGGTCTTTCATATGGGTAAACATCTCTATTATCTTGCTATATGAAACAGTCCGTGAATGAATCAATTTTCAGTTCATAACAGCACATTCAGTATCTGCTGTCCCATGTGTGTTGTGTGAGAAGATCTTGTTCTTTTTTTGAGTGTAAATTTCTCTCACACTCAGCAGTTGTCAGAGATGACAATGTCAATAGAATGAAAACAATGAAGCCAGTTTTTATTTTCTCCTCAATAGCAGACAGACTGACTGTCTAACCAGGCAGGAGAACACTGTCCGCCCCAGGGAACATGTAGATCATGCATTTATTGGTTTCAACACTAACCAGCCTCACACAGCTACTGTCACAGCTCAGATAGAAAATACACACATCCAGTGCACACACACAGTTTTATCAAATTTCTCCCCAAAAATGATAATGTTACATAACTGTGTTGATAGAAGAGACCATTTTAAATATTAATCAAGCTGAGCTTGCAGTACACATTTGATTTAGTTATTACATTGAGCCATAATAAAATTTCCTGCCCCTAATACAAGATTGCCACTGAAACAAAATGTCACTCAGAAATTTTTAGTGCAGAGACCAATCAGCTGTCACGTCTCCTCCTCTGTCCTTAAAATCAAAGTGTGAAGCCTTAAAGAGAAACTCCCTGATTGAGTTATAGAGAATGACTTCACCTATAGAAAGGCTGTAGATTAGCCATCAAGTGTGTGTGTGATAAGGCACGTGATGTGGGGCACACGTGTTAAGGTAAGGAGAGCAAAGAGATACGGGAAGGGCGCTATCTCTCAAGTTCAAAACCAAAACAACATTTTTGTACCACTGTACTGAACACCACCTGAGGAGTGCCTCTATAAGCCACAATCCACTTAAATCTACAAGTTTTACACTGTAAAAGTCAAACAGAGCTGTTACCATATGAATATTTAACACTTAACAAATAGCAGGCTAAGATATACAGTAATACCTTTTACTCTTTGCACTAGTGGGCAGGGTCATGTTTAACAAACCAAAATACACAGAAAAAGCAGAAAATTAAATATAAACAAAGATTGCAATGTTTCATTCAGAGAAATATGTACAGCAGAGGATAACAATCGGGCTGCAATGGATGCAGTGAGGCAGAATGAGGTTGTGCATGCTGTGCTGATGCCATGCTACAAGAAATCTTTCCCTGCTCAGCCAATTAGCATGTGGCTGCTGCAGCAGAGTGCAGATATGCCCAGCGTGAGATTTCAGGGGTGTGTACATTGGCTCTGCAAACCTCTCAGAGCTACAGTTGCTCAGAAATATTGTAGAAGCATGAGTCCAGGTCTATACAGGCGTTTTCATAGGGTGGCTAGAAAATAACCCTTGGATTTGTATTTTGCATTAAGTTTCTGTACTAGACGTTCATGTTTGATTTTTTCAGTATTAGTAGTATTTTAATAGCATTCCTTGACACTGGATATGAGGTCTAAAGTCATCAAAGCCTGTTTAACTCATAACTTATTTCCATCTCATCCTCTGTCGTCCAAAAGCTATTTCGTGCAATTGCAATAAAACCAAACACAGTTTATTAACTAGAAAACAAAATAAAACAAAGAACAAATGGAGGTGGTGTGATGGACACACTGCAGCTCCCTGAAACAAAAAACAGGTGCACAGTAAAACACAACACATGACATAACAATGATTTACACCATGCTGCTGCATGTTGTTATAACAAGCAGTTCGAATTTTGTACCAGTGAGGGATCAAGTCTTTTATTTCGAATGCACAGCATTGTCAAGCCTGACAGCAGCTGGAGGTTTTCTTTGTGCGAACAGTTTGAGGTCAATTGCGTGAAACATCAAGTTGGCCATTATGGAACAAGTTACAGCCCCGTCTCCTGCTTTAACATAATCTTTTCTGTCTGCAGTTGTTTGAAAAGTACTGAATATCCAGACAGTCAGTATTTTTCCATACAGACTAATAATTTAATGATAATTGGATTAAGGTAATACTCCAACTATGGAAATTGTCATATAAACATAATTTTAACTATATTAAGGGCATAATCAGTGTAATCATAATGCGATTAACACACCTGGATTTTTGTTCAATCAACTGATTGGAAAACATATATTTTGATTTCATTCGGCTCCAGAAATGTCACAGAGTGAATCAGAGGACATGGATGCAGAAAGAACAGAAAGCAGCATGAGTGTCGCCATGGAAAACCAGCATCTTCTTCCTTCGGCTAACACTTAAAATATTGAGACTTCTGGTCAGTAAATTCAACGCGACAAAAACAATATAACCCCAAAAAACTCGCTCAGTTGTATTGGCGCCAAATAAATAAAGGAGATGTCTCCTGTTGTGCACATTTTTCGGGACATAAGACCAAATATCATAGAAATCTTGTAATCTCGTTTAATAGTTTAATAGTTCGCTTTGATCGAGCTATTACCTTAACCCCCTCTACCCCCAAAACAAACAAACAAACAAAAAAAATATCCTCAGTCATAATCACTGGGAGTGAGAGGAACAAGATGGTATTACTTCACCATAATAGCTGTGGATTTAACATGACACGAACTTCCAGATGGCTTGCTGTTCTCTCTGAGTGATATGGAAGCGAACACAGGCTCGCTTGATCGATGTGGATGTTTGCCCAGCCTCAAGAGATGCATGGAACGTCCCGGGATCTGCTGTTACACTCCAGAAAGATGAGTGATTGAACAGTCTGCAATGTGTTCCCGACTGCAGAGTGTCATATGTGTTATATTATTAACTCAGCGGTATTCATCACACTGGGCTGAGGCTTTTAGTGCGTTTGAGTGCTTGAGGCGTATGAAGTCATGGCTTATCGCAGAGTTCATGAAGTCAGGGCAGAGGTCGATCCAACCATCTGAAGAACCTCGACAACTTTCTCCAAACGGTCCTATAGCATGTTTCCAACAATTATGTGAATGTCAAAAACTAAAAAAACGCAGCGCATGTGTTACTCTGAGTCAACTACTCCCCATTCCTTTGTTAATCGCTTCCTGCAGACAGGCGCAATCAATCAAGTAAACACACTGTAGTGTATGGCCGTGATAAAACCTTTTAAACCGTGGCCAAAATGCATAATCTGTACCTCATGGCTGGACTGTAGCGCCAGTAGATCCCCAGTGGTCGTGGCATGTTTTTTTTTTAGCATAATTTTAATCGGGTTACACGCTACACGCATCCCATTAAACTTGCATCACCAGCGCACTTGCGTTTTCTGCAGATATCCGAAAGCAGCCACATCTACCTCGGTGTTAGAGATAACTGAACGAGATAAATGGCCTTCATTAAAATGATCTAATTGCATAGACTTGGAGGAGATTGCTTTCACTTCAATCTCACACATAATTTAACATATTTGTTGAAAGAAAGAATTACTTTAAAAATAGCAATGAGAAAACAAATTGTATTAGATAAATCCCATCAGCTGTGTTTTGATAGTCGAGTTGTTCAAATCTGTATTTTCTTTTCTTTTTTTCTTTTTTCTTTTTTTTTTTTTTTTTAATTACATGCCCTGTTTCCGCTAACCGGCACAAGCCCAGGCTGCATGCAATGCTGTGCCCGCCAAGAGTACACAGACACCGACTGAAGAGTAACGTTGAGTGTGTGGAGAGCAGCACAACCAGCCCAGGCCGTGCAGATAAGAGTGATAGTGTTTAGAGTAACTGGACCAAAGGGACATGGGTTGATGTTACGGGGAGCGTTTACTGGCGGTACACTATCAGATGAGCAAGAAGGCCTCAGGGCAGCGCAGCTCTACACCAGCATGAGGTGTCCAGGTCTAGTTCAGGGCAGAGCATGGACTCCATGTTCTCTACGCCTCTCCTCCCATGAACTTATTTCTTCAGTCCTCTATCTGTCTCCCTCCAGACCTTATAGCTTTGAATTTATTATCAGCCCAAGATAAGTAAATAGGATGCTGAGGAGGGGTCTCAGAGATCGCACAGGCCCTTGGGAGAGCTCGTGTGAACATAGTTTCCATGCTAAGTTTTTTTTTTTTTTTTGCACAAAGCTGTTGTGTAAGCAACCTGAGTATCATATCCAGATGTAGTTCCCCTGCTTATCAACTCTTAACATCACACGCCAACCAAATTGGATCTTTCGCAAGTTAATGCTTAGAATGAATGGGAGGGGGGAACAAAAGTGCATTAAAAGTCCAACTGTGAGATATTGATATGCCAATAATGTAACACACCCTGCAGTGAGCTGGCGAGACAGTCAACAATCTAGTTTATCTTTATTGTTGGATCTATCTGTCACTTCTCTTTCCTTTTTATTAGGAAAGACTTCAGCTGGATGGACCGATCTAAGAGTTCTGAATGCTGTGTTTTACAATCCTGTTTCCCACAGTGTGTCCCACTGTGTTTCACAAGCTACGAGTCACGAGTTTTTTTCTTCTGATTCCCTTCAGACAGCGTGATACCGACCCGATATACAACCTGCAGGTGCTCCATTGATCATGATTTCACTGCTGGTTCGGTTTTGTTCAGTCCGAATGAGCAATATAGCTTCAGTTTCAATCCTGAAGATGTATCCCTGTCGCCCGAAAATGTTACCTTTTTATTTTTTCCTAAATTAATCTAATGGATCTACAGCAGTGTGACATAATAATCTGGGATAAGCTCGTCTCTTTCTTATTCTCATGCTCTTTATATGACCTCTCATTTCATATTAATTCCATATTTCACAGCTGAAATTCTGCGGTTTAAACTGAGCGAACAACACTGTGAACACTATTACATGTGACACAGAAAACATGGGGAGGAAGTCTGGCATCGGCTCCGTAATGTCCTCAGACAACAGGACATTAGGCTGCCAGACAGCGGTTCCTGTCCTAAGTGGCGACAATATTGTTGTGTCATGAATCGTTTGACCTTTGCCCCCTTCTCTCCATCCTGAACTTTAGTTGAGTGCTTCCTTGCGGCTGATATGCTGACAGTGGAAGCCGCCGTCAGCCAGAACTCTGACCAGACGTTCGAGGAATGATGATTAAACACTTGAACCTTTGAACGTCCAGCTCCATCTGATAGTAGGTGTAGTGGAATGGCTGAGTGGTCACTTTATACCTGCCAAAATAGCCAAAAAGCAGTGTGTGTGTGTGTGTGTGTGTGTGTGTGAACGAGAGAAAGGGAGAAGGAGGAATAGAGGTTACCAATCCAGAGTAATCCAGTCTAACACTTTATATACTTTATGGACAGACATTGAATTGACGTCAGTGTTGGATACATTTTAAACTTCTTTCTCTTGAAGTCACATATTAATCAAACCATCAGCACTGAGATGAGGTGAGAGTGAAGGGTGAGACATTGGTAGTGGGTGGTGTGTCGTGATGTATGTCCTTACAGGGCCTTTGTCCCAGTCCACCTTTATGGGCATCATTGTTGAGTTTTCCCCAGCTGAACTAGACTGGACAAAAACACCCTTAACTGTTGAGAGACGATCAAGAGAAAATGCCTTAGCGTACTAAAGGCAAATTCCACCATAATATTTTTTTATTAAACAAAAACATCAACCCTAAAACACTAATGCTGCTATTGGCGGCATCCCTTGCAAGTCTTGGCCCATTTTGTTGTTTGGCGATGTATTTTTTTCTTATTCCCATGGATAACTTGCTAAATCGAGCGATGTCAGATCAAAATATTTTCGGTGTCGCTACAATGGCGTTTTATAGAAGAGGAGTTTTCAGCTAGCTAAAACAGGAATGATCAGTATCAGGTTTCAGTGTCAGTTTTTCAGAATCAAAAAGCCACAGGACATGTTGGAGTCTGTCTGACACTGATGAGGCAGGTTGAAGCAAAGTGGGCACGCCAAGTCCACCAAAGCACACCAAGAACACCAAAAATGAAAATTGCAGCACTTCAAAATGAACTTCTGGAATGTACTGAACAGCACAGATCGGTGATATCTAACAGTGTGCACCCAAGGGTGGACCTTTTCCTTTGAGTAGCAATAAGGAGTGCTTTCATTTCAAATGTCATCATGTGCCCAACTGCCCGCCAGTGTTTTCCTTAATGTTTGATTTTATAATGTTATTTGACCTCCTTTGCGTGTGTCCTTCTGTAGACGGGGTGTACTGCATCTCCATGAGAGCAAGGGCATCCAGGACCTGGGCCTGCCTCGCTGGCAGCTGACCCTGTGCCTGGTTGCGGTCGTCTTCATCCTCTACTTCAGCCTGTGGAAGGGTGTCAAGTCCTCGGGCAAGGTACTGGCCTGCACCACCTGTCACCACGCAGCTACAGTTTTTGCTCTCATTCCTTTTTCTCTCCCTTTGATGAAGAATTGAGATCGCTTACTTTTAAAATCGTGTTCTTTTTCCCACAGCAACAAATACACAGCAGCATGTCTTTGTGATATGGCTGCAGAGACATTCTGACAGCCCAGAGTAAATTGTCATATACACTACAGGGACAAAGGGACCTACTGGGGACTATAGACTAATGACCATATCAATTTAAAAATGCCACATACACATGCACTCCTGTTTTTCCAAAGCCTCACTTTTTTCAAACTTGTCTTCTGCCCTGCTCCCAAAAAAGGATGTGACAGATTACAGATTTGAGATGTTGGGCATTTTTATTTTACTATTTTCTGCTTTTTTTATGCACATTTTACCTCATGTTTTTTATGTAAATTGACATGTTGAATATTTTTTATCCATTTTTCTTGTACATTTTGTTATATTCTAATGGTATGTGTATTTTTAAAATTTACTTTAACATTGCTGCAATTAGTTTTTTATTCGTCGAGTATTTTGTGTCTTAGTTTCTCTGTATTTCTTTCCTTGTCAGGATTTTGGCATGCTGTGTTAGGTTAGCACCAAATCTCATGGGATGATTGAATATGTGAAGGGGAAAAGAAAATGTTTTTGTTATGTCACGGCTATCAGTGATGTTCTGTGAGTGTGTGTGTATCTAGTGATAGAATAGTGGAATGAAAAATGTGACTTTTACCATGTGTCATTTACCCATTTTCTGCGTGTGTGTGTGTGTGTGTGTGTGTTCAGGTGGTGTACATCACAGCCACCATGCCCTACGTGGTCCTGTTTGTGCTGCTGATCCGAGGCATCACTCTACCAGGGGCCATGGACGGCATCAGGGCCTACCTCCACATTGACTTCAAGCAGCTCAACAACCCCAAGGTTAGAGACAGGGCTTGTTGGTCTGCAGGAATAATCTTAGTTTGGGCTTGTGAGGTCAAGAGGTCAAATCCCAGACAAGATAACTCGCATATGAGTTATCTGTTGACCCCTGGGTTTTGTGTTAACCCTGAGAGTTCCCATCACATACTGCACCTCTCAGTCACGCTCTTTTGTTATACAACCTGACATTTAGAGGCTTGGCTCCCACTTGTACCTCCTACACTGAAAATGTATTTTGTATTTGTAGTAATGATATATAGACCTGATTCAGATGCCTGCAAACAGCCAGGAACCAGGCAGAGGATGTGACTGTTGCCAAACTGAGAACACGGCAAAAATTAATTTACAATGAATGAAAACAAAACTCTCCAAAGAAAATCGATTATGGGTTTCCATTTTCCATCTGGTAATTCTGACAAGGCAAAAAATCACAAAGATGGCCACTGTGTTTGAGTGTTTTTTATAATTAAGTGGTGGAAGGAGCACAAAATTAACCTTAGCTCGCTTTGCTATCTGCCTAGCTGCAAGACCCAGCCTCACTATCTCCATACACAATCTGACAGCAAGCATAAATGAATCCATGCATAAATGAGCATTCATTAATTAAAACCCAAGGATCTTTACTCGTCATGTTAATTAAGAGCCAATTTATATGAATGTGATCTCAGCTGTCCAGCTCCCCAGTTGATTAGCTTTAATCACATCTCTGGAGGGAACAGTAAGCTTGAGCAACTGGACTTGCTCGTTAACCGATCCAGTAAACTGTTAGCACATACTGTATATAGTGGCTGATGACATATTGTCTGTATATAAAGTATATACTGTACATAAATAAAGAAAGGCTTGCTTACACTGCAGCATGCAACTGCAAAATACACTGCAGCACTTCTTTATGAAAACAGGACTTATTTCAATACATCCTGTTTCAATACATCACTGAAACTGTAAAAGACTAAATTAATATATTCAAGTTGCAAACATCAGTAGCCTCAGTATAATGCAATAAAATACAACAAAAATCCTTCAGTGTAGTTCATCAAAAATAAAAAATAAAATTGTGTTTGTCATTTGTAACTGCCTTTTCATGTGCAGAATAATTGAATTTATGAACTTCATCTCCTTGAATGACATTAGTGATATTTAGCAATGGCAAATAGCAACTTCTTGGTAATTTGAACTCATTTTCTGCATGTCTTCGTGGCCAAAGGTCAGCTCCATGTGATGCATCCAAATTCCAGAAAAATAAAAATTCTGCAGTCCTGGGCAATATGGACAAAATCAAACATCACACTATCTTACACTGTCACGATATTGTGACAGTATTGTAGAAATGACTATTGGTGCTTTCATAAGATATTTACATGAGAGATTTTATGTGTGCAGGTTTAGGCAAATAAGAGAATAGCTAAAACATTTTGATAATATCAGAGATTTGCATCCCTTCACTGTAATGCAACCTTTAAAGCCACAAAACTTATGCCATATCATAACATTATGATATCCAAGATGATTTCTAGTCTTATATGATGCCACTGATATTATATTGATATCACATATTACCCAGCTCTAAGTGGAATCGTGGGGGACCTGTTACAGAAGAGTGAAGGGTCTAAAGCTTAATGTATTGTCTTAGTGATAATAATGCTGCAGGAAATATGGTGTAATGGACTCACAGCCTGCTGCAGAGCAGTAGAGTACACATGGGGTTTTGACAGTGACTAGGTGCCAAAGGGTCAAAACCCATTGGCACCTAGTCTGAGTGACAAATTAATGTAATTTCTGAGTATTAAGATTGAAGTAGAGCCAAAATGGGACATGTAATTAGGCTAAAGCTGTAAAGCTGTTTGCATTTTAAGCACCTCAAATCCTCTGTGTAGAATCGGAGCCTTAGAGCACCTTTTGCAAGGATTTACGTGACTTCAGAAGCATTTTTTCATTTAAGCTGTTGCCCTTTGATCTTGCTGTAGGTGTGGATTGATGCTGCCACCCAGATCTTCTACTCGCTAGGAGCAGGATTTGGAGTGCTCATTGCTTTCTCCAGCTACAACAAATTTGACAACAACTGCTACAGGTAAGACCCCGCACTGTTTAACTTCAAACGCTGTCACTATTGCTATTTTGAAAGGCCCACAACAAGCCTACAGCAATGTAACCTCCTGTTGTTTCTTATGCAGTGTCTCTTTTGCTGTTTAACTGGATCACGAAGCAGGAGAGGTGATGTCAATCTATCCAGCTGACCCCTCTGGTCAGGTGTTAACAGGATAGATAAAGTACAGGCAAGGCAGGGTTGCCAGATAATAGCCAAAGGGCATATGCTGACTGTTATACCATAGTACTGCTCTTCCTCAAAGGGAGCAGGCATGAGGTTGTAAGCTCTGCTAATCTTTTTCCACATAACTAGGTTGGAGCGCTACTGTGGGAGGCAGATGCTGCTGGCAATGAGGCAGTTTGACCTATCTGGTAATTTTACCTCATGGTAAATTTACTACACCTAGTGGACCAAACGTGTCTTTGTAGAGCTATTATGAATTTCTGCAGGAGATAATGATGAATTGTTTCTTGCTGGAGCACCAGGCTACAAAATAAAATGGAATTTAAATAGGTCTCATCCGGAACGGGAGATTAAATATACCAGGTGAAGTCTGTCCTTGCTTTTCTTTTCATCCATCCTCTTCCCAATTTTACTCTTCCACACCTTATTCTGTGTTTCTCAAAAGGGATCCTACCTAGCATTTGTATTATCTCTCAGACAGAGAGATGATTTCATCTGAATGAGCTGAAAAGAGACAGTTTGGGTGGTAGCCTTAATGTTGGAGGAACACACTTTTCTCAAAAACTAGTTGAGAAAATCCGCAGCCTTGAGGTCACAAGTTGGAGAGGCAGTGCTGAGAGACTGCTTCTCCCTCAGCAGCGTCAGTGGAGTTGTTCAGTGGCCAGCAGGACAGGACTGTGGATGTACTGGGCAGCTCACGTGTCAAAGTGTGACTGTATAAATGTAAAACATGGAGGAGCTGAAACAAACCCTCCCAGGGTAAATAAAACAGGCATATCTGAACTTGATAAAGGTGGAGTATATTCTGTCAGTCATGGCATGATACAATAACTACTCCAGGAACTGTAACAGGAATGCCAATGGTTAATGATTTCTTCTTCTTCTTCTTCTTCTTCTTCTCCTTCTTCTTACTATTATTTTTTTATCAGGCGTTTAAACTGTTATAATTGAAATAATGTCTATTTAGCTGATGGGAACACGTGCATGCAAGTGTGAGTATGTATGCATGTATTTGTGTATGGGTGTGTGCACATGCAGGAGTGCATTAAGTTACCTATGTAAACGTGCATAATTGTGTGTGTGTCTAAAACCTGGGCTAAATTCATGCATATGCATAAATAAACTGCATTTTTTGCTGCTGTCCACGCACAATATCAAAAGAAAAAAAGATCAAAGGTAAGAAAATGCTTCACAGAGTTTTGCTCTGCATCAGACCAGGAGGCAGCCGAGGTCACGCTGACCTTGTTAATTTTGTCAGACAACCAAAGGTTAGAGCTCACAGAACAGCACACTAATCACAGATGAAGCCCACCTACCAGGAGAACAACACATTCACCTGAAAATCCACCAACTCCTCATTAACGTGAATATCCCCTCTGGAAAACACAGTGAATTACACAATATCTTGGCCGAAAATCAACCCATGGAAAGTATGTAAGATGACACCCCAATAAAAAAAGCTTCTAAATTTACTGGTGTTCCGAGATTAAAACAGAAGGTCAGTGATTTTTAACTATGGCTCATAAATGTCAAGGAGACAAATTGTTGAAATTTTACCAAAGTGTTGATAGTATGATACTGGCAGGATAATAAATATATGAATCTTGATCTCTTTACTTTTGCAACATTCCAACATAAGTGTGATATTTGAGTTAAGACAACGGACAACAAGACCTTAAGATTTGGAAAATGTAGGAATTTAGAGATGAAAAATAGATAAGAACTCTCTGCTCTTTTTGTTGTTTTGTGTTTTTCATCTTCAGGGATGCTCTCCTGACCAGCACAGTGAACTGCGTCACCAGTTTCTTTTCAGGGTTCGCCATCTTCTCTGTGCTGGGATACATGGCTTACAAACATGGGGTGAAAATAGAAGATGTGGCCACAGAGGGTGAGTGTTGGTTGCATGACACACAAAACTAACGCTACTACTACCAAACACAGATTAGCTCTTGCTTTTTAATTGTGGACTCTTCTTGGTTCGTATTAAAATGTCTTTTTACAGTGCAACATTTCCCTCCACTTTCATTTATTTCTTACTGCATCTTTACTTGACTTTCCATTACTTCCTTATCTCTATATGCCCCAAACCTGCTCTGAGTATGAGGTCAAGGGAGGGGCAAGGACTTTATTGCCAACATCCTGTCAAGCTATGCACCTTATATATAGTAAATATATGGTATTCAGTATGACAAATTCCATGATATATTTATGAAAATCATACATTTAATCACAGATTTTTTTGGTGTGTGTATGGCTACATATATATGTGCATGCATGTGTCTGTGTGTGTATGTGTGTGTCTGTAAGTGTAGGGGCAGGACTGGTGTTCATCATCTACCCTGAAGCAATTTCTACACTGCCTGGCTCTACATTTTGGGCTATAGTGTTCTTCATCATGTTGCTGACCCTGGGCATTGACAGCTCGGTGAGTTCAGACCATCACCTGACACCTAACATGGCTAGTGTGTTTAGAATAGAATAGAATAGAATAGAATAGAATAGAATAGTTCTGCATCGGAGCATCTGCAACTGACTCAATTAAGTATTCTGATTCTGATTCTGAATAGAATAGAATCCTTATTTCCACATGACCATAATCACTAGAAATGCTTTTGGTACTTGACAGAAGTCACAGACAGACACCAGTAAGAAAATACAAAAAAATAAAATAAAACAAACAAACAAACAAATAAAATATAGAATTGGTAAGGAAAAACAGGGCAGGCAAAACAGTGCAAAAACAAGGAAAAGGTACTAGATGAGCAGCTACTGTCAGTGGTGTATGTATGTGCAAACAGCACGTAGCACTTATTCTACATAAAGATGTGCATTGGATAGATGCGTTGGTAGTTGATGAAGTTGCAGGATAAAATATTTGAAGTTTGTCCAAGCATAGTTATCACCCTGTCTTTGGCTCTCTTTTGCTGGAGGGAAAAAAAAGAAAAAAAAAAAAAACTGCCCTTCACAGCTGGTGCCCCGCTGGCTTGGTGCATGTTGGAGGAATGCAATTAGTGGGAGAATAGTTTTTTTTATCATATTTTGGTCTGAGGGTGGTGCTAACTGAAAGGCCATGAGGTCAACAGTGTTGACATGGTACATTCTCCAGGTAGCAAAAATGTGCTCTGCATTTCATGGCAGTCCACTCTGTAGATTTTGAGATATCAGATTTGACATGTTGCCCCAGGGGTGGTACGAGAGGAACGGTAACAGAGTCATCAAAATCAGAAAGAACCTTCCCTTGGTCAGAATGAATGCACTCACAAATATCATGGCAGTCAGCTGATTTGTTAGGGATGTTTTGTGTTGAAATTTGGCATTTTGGCCTGACGATGGTTCTACAGGAAGGAGCAACAAAAATGATATGGTTCATCCTCTGTAGAGCATTAATGTGCTCATCAAATTTCATGGCAGTCCACCAAAACGAACAGGGTTCATTCTCTGGGGAGCATGAACACGATCACCAAATGTCGTGGCAATAGATTGTGAAATATCAAATTTTGGCCTAAGGGTGGCGCTAGAGGGAAGATATTGTAACACGGGAATTGACAGGGTTGAACCCAAGGAAGCATGAGGACTAAATCACTTGGTAACTTGTCCATTGCATTTAGGACTGGTCCTATGGTCACCGTAATCAAGACGAAATATGAATATACACAACAAATATGGCAGTCGACTAATTACATTTCGTATCTTGTGTGAAAACTTGACATTTTGGCCTGAGGGGGGCACTAGAGGAAAACTCATGAGATTGCCAAAACTGACAGGGTTCATCCTCTTGGTTGCATGAATGCATGTTGAACAGACAGATGTATGGACTGACATAACCATAGACATTATTGTTGCTGCTCTTGATACCATCTAGTGGTCAGAAGTGGACTTTTTGGATTTCACAGCATTTGATTGATCCTGCTTTAGTAGAAATAATGTATTTTGATTGATAGAATATTCACAGGTGGCAGAAAATGGGTTTATGAGACTGAAGACAGCTGGGTATGATAAGAGATATTATATTACTGTGTACAGTAATATATCATCAACATATATCAGCAACTTTGATTTGTGCTCAGTCTGGTGATAAAAGTGATTTAGCTGTCTTGGCAGACTGAGGCTACAAGTGGTTTCAATGAACAGAGCAAACAGAGGTGAGAGCGGACGTCCATGTCTAGTTCCTCTACAGTGGAGAACATTGTCAGATATACGTTTTGATCCATTGAACAAATGACTCCCCAAAAACAAATCTCACTAATGTGGTGGATTAAAAGATCAATTTACACGGTCAGATGTTTTTGTTGTACATTTAACGATAAGATTGTACCACACACCCGACCAGGTCTGTTTCAGAGCTGATCATAGAATTCACTTCTTATTTTTATAGGTGAAGTTGTTATCATTTTTTTTATCATAAAAAATTACAATTTTGTTTTCATGAAAGCTTTCTGATAAGGGTGTTTGTGGATTCGGATCAGTGAGCCAATGATGATTTTAATTGCTGGTTTGTTTTTTTGCCAGCTTTCAAAGTTTTTGTGTGTTCTCTCTTAAGGGATGCTCTCCTGACTTGCATCCTGATCTGTGTGTGTGTGTGTGTGACTTGTGCAGTTTCCTCACAGTGAGACTGAGATACAGGTTTCTATCATCTGGTCTCATTAGGACTGTCAGAAAACCTGGGCTGTGGTTGAAGTGTCCCAGTGGAGGCACACACGCCCTTCTGCAGATGCCTCTTGTGAATCAGGAAGAGTTATAATTCTGCTTTCCGTTTGTGTCCATCAGATGGGCGGCATGGAGGCGGTCATCACCGGCCTAACAGACGACTTCAAGATCCTCAAGAGGAACAGGAAGGCCTTCACCTTCGCCACAGCCTTTGGAACCTTCCTGGTCGCCCTTTTCTGCATTACAAATGTCAGTCTGTAGGCTTGTAGCGTAACTTACAACGTTCTCTCAAGTTTTCCCTTCTACTTTCACACTAAAGACATAACGTTTCATGAACTACTGTTTGGCTTTTGCTCCGTCCCATCTCCAATTTGTTAATTGAAGTTTTGCTTTATTGTTTTGTCGTCTCACAGTTTCTCTGAATACTGTTGTAATTTGTTTTTACAGTGTTAATTCCTTTAAAAAGAAGAAGAAGAAGAAAAATCCTGAAAAATGTTCATTGCGCAATACTAAATGATGAAGTAGGATTTCATTGAGGCTGTACCCAGAAAGCGAATAATTTGCTTTGCTTTTCTTTAATCGGATGGCTTCAGTGCCAACAAATTGCTCTGGAAACAGAGAAGCGTTATACTAGCAATTCACATAGTTTCCTGCCTTAATCTAATCAATAAAACTATTGAAAATGCTGCCGTTGCCGCGGTGGTTTCCTAGCACAAGACTCAGATTGTGCCCTTCACGATCCGAGTCACATTGCTCATACAGGAGCTGAAAGGCAGGTGAAATCCCTGCTTCCTCCATGTGAGGCTTTAAAATGGTTTGTCTGTGCTCAGGCTGCATCACCATAATGTCTCTCTCTCTCTCTCTCTCTCTCTCTCTCTCTTCCTGCAGGGTGGAATCTATGTGCTGACCATGTTAGACAACTATGCAGCAGGGACTTCTATACTGTTTGGTGTATTGATTGAGGCCATTGGAGTATCATGGTTTTATGGTAAGAAATTCCGCTTTACATTGGCATTAAATCTTTTCTGAAATTGATGTGCATTTTTATGTTCCTGAACAAAGTCACTTGAATGAATCAGAAAGATAAAACTGAAACTGTTCATCCATTAAACGGCCCCTATTCTACCAGCGCAACCCAAAAATAAAAAACAAAAACACATTTCACAAGAAAAGTCAGAATGAAGATCCCCAACTTGTGAGGGTTGAAGGCGATGAGATGAGGCACCATAAATGCTGAGATCAGAAAAAAAAATCATCATAAATGTTCACCAAGCACATGAAAAAAACCATGTGGTAAACCGTACACTTGACAGAAGCATTAAAGGTGCATTCTGCGAAATTGCCAAAGGTCAATGAAGAGAGGACATTTAGACTCTGAAAAAAACAACGTGGAATAAGCAACTGTGAGGATATAGAGCAAAAGCTGCCAGGCCATGTGACCCCACAAATGTAACTCGTGTGTCAGCTGATAAGAATATACATCGTGGTTGTTGATAGATAGAGTAAACATTATGTCATTGATACAGCTAATCTAGCCTTTCAGAACTACAATATAACACGCTGTCTGCAGTGATAACAGCTATCTCCAGGCGGGTTTAGAAATATGCAGATGGCCTATGAATCTGCTGCATATCTAACAGAAGAGGCTTGTTGTAGTCTATATTGATTGAATGTTGTATGACATTACTCCCCACTGTAACATTAGCTGTGTGTGTGTGTGTGTGTCTCCCCTCTAGGTGTGGACCGCTTCAGTGAGGATATCGAGCGCATGATGGGCTTCAAGCCAGGACTCTACTGGAGGCTGTGCTGGAAATTTGTCAGCCCAGCTTTTCTGCTGGTGAGAGGAGCAGCTCCATCCACACTTTATACATTTGGCAGCCATGATTAACTGGACTGATTTACATGAAGTGATCCAATTCAGTTTGACTTTTATGTCATTCCACATCACAAGAACAAAAAAATGCATTTTCTTATTTATTTTTCTTGGGGTCATGCATTCACAAAAAGAGTACAATAGGTTGCGGGGCAGGTAGGGAGCAGGATCTGTGAAATATTTGGTGTAGAGATGAGTTTCCTGACAGAAGCTCCTCTCTTGAGCTGCAGTGGGAGATTGTGGGGAAAGAGGAGAGGAAAGCACCTGGCACCCGCTTAGTTTTTTGGCGACATACGGTGCAGTGAAATAACATTTTCCTAATTTTCCTAAATTTGGATAAGACACATTGGATTGTGCAGATTTATCATTTTAAAAGTTCAGGTTTGATTTGTCTTCTCATTTCTCCATGCTGGTTCCACATCTATTCGCACATTATTATCTATTACCTGATGAGGGGGCGGCTATTTGTCACACAGAGGTACAACTTACAACTGGATGCTTGGATTTTCACCATATTTGGTGGGAAGGTTCGTCATGGGCCAAAGAAGAGGTGATTCACTTTTCACGCCCGTTGGCCAAAAGGGGGCGTGGTAGTGGGACGGGCCATATCACAATATATTAAGTGGCATAACTTCTATATGGATGTAGCATGACTACATAGATTGCATGTCTAATTTACTGCTGTATGTGGAATCTTGCATTAAGTGTGAACAATTTAAAATGCATCACATCCATATAAGTAGATGCAAAAATCCCTAGATTATCATCTGGGTTGTAAATGTAAGCTAAAAACCTTTTTCTAATTTAGTGCAGTGCAGTACTGTAGAACTGACTGCAACTGAGTGATCCATATTAACAGTATGAAAAATTGCCTGTGCCTTTATGTTTCTGAGCTTCTGTCAAACTGTAAATCTGAAGTCTGGTATGAAACAGACTCAAGTTCATTATCAGTAACAGATTCTTCATCTGGGTTGACATTTTGCTCAGACCACGAAGAATGTACACTGACCGATCCATGATAAATGGCTAATGAAGTTTTGGAGGGAGGTACGGCTCAGTCATGAATTCAGTCTACAGCAGGTGAATCAGGTTAGGAAAAGTGGTTTATTACAGTATGCACAGACTCCAGAGGGAAACTGTGCCTTCAGCCAAAACAGTGCACTGAGCCCGGCTCAACTCAATTCAATTTCATTCATAATACATTTCCAAGGAATTACAGAGGGACCATACAGAGGGGCGTCTGTTCTGATGGGGATGTTTGAGTTTTTGACCGAGGTTTCACTCCCTCTCTCTCTTTCATTTCTTATATGTTTTTGTTTTTTTTTTCCAGAGCGACTTACAATAACTGTATGATTTTCAGTTCCTTCATTTTAAACATTACAAGAATCAAATGTATTTAATGCACCGTTTTTGTCTGTTTAACATTTTCCCCTTCTCCTCTCCTCTCCTCTCCGCCAGTTTGTGGTAATCGCCAGTATTGTCACGTCGACAGGCCTGAGGTACGACGAGTACGTGTTCCCTCAGTGGTCCAACATCGTGGGCTGGGGTATAGCCATGTCCTCCATGTTGTTTGTCCCTGCCTACGCCATATATAAGTTCTTCAGCATGCCAGGAACATTCAAACAGGTCAGTATCAGTGTCTGCACCAATGTCACCAAGACAAATAAGTATGCATTCTGTGTAATTAGTGTTCTGTTTTTTTGTGTTTTTTTAGTTCCTGAAAAGTTAACATTATGGGTGATTCCAGTTTTCCCACCCAACAAAAATGTTCTTTTCATAAGTGAACTTTTTCTTGCTGATGTTGGCACCATGAGAACACTTACAGATGAAGTGATGGCTTCAAAGCATTGAGAGTTTATGATTCTAATCATCAAAGCGCCGGAGAACTATTTTGATCCCTCAGCAGCCACCCAGTGTCAGCTTCACTCCACTGTACCTTGGTGTTTACCCTCGTCACACTGGCATTTCCCCTCAGCGCTTTCCAGTGTTTAGGTTTTCCAGGAGTGTCCTGCTCCTCCAGCGTGAGCCCTGGAAAGAAAGCTGAAATATTTTGTGCAAGTAGTAGTATTAATACTCAGAATTCAGAATGAGAAAATTTTCTACGAAGAAAAACAAAAGTAACTCACCAAAATGAGGCACTTTGTTACTTTTGCACAGAAAATATTTTGGTGTAATTCTTGCAAATGCCTTCATAGCCAGCCCATGTTCTGGGTAAAACTCAAATACAGCCACTGGAATAGCTGTAACCATTTACTTTCTATTTGATCACAGCGTACTAATTGAAGTTCCCCAGACAGTCATAATTGGCTAATCTCTGCCAGCCATCACTGCTTATGAAGTGCATGCCATGAAATCAGCCAAGCATTCAATAAGCAGATCAAATTTGATTCTTCTTAACTACGTCTGTCGAGATGGATTAAAGGGCAGGTTTGATTTATGTGCGCATTGATGATGATGATGCACGCTGTTTCAGAAGCGTTGAGAGTGATGTGATATGTTGTGATTGTTTGCTTTTGCAGAGGATAGCGTACTGCATCACACCTGAACATGAACATCATCTGGTGGCTGAAGGCGACGTACGGCAGTTCAAAGTAAGGGGGCGTCTTTGTGCTTTTCTAGGTGTGCTAATTCTACGTTGCCCAAAACCACAATCATAATGATCATGAATGCACTGATTTAAAGCATATATTCAAATAAACTGCATGAAGATTTGGACTATTACTATTCATTCAAGTGCAGATCAGATAAAGAAAATCAAAGGGCTTATAAAAACTTATAAAAATGATTCCACAACAAATTGACGTTTTCTTTTTTGTTCTGCAGCTCAGGCACTGGCTTGCCATCTGACACCAAAAATTCCCTCTTGCATCCTCACATCTGGTGTACTGGAGTCACGGTGTTCCTGTGAGAAGACCTGCTCCACTCCTCCAAGCTGCCAGTGGGAGGACAGACAAGGAGAGCGCCAGGCCCCAACCTTTTCCACCCCCCTCCCTCCTCTCCCTGTCCATTGGCTGCTCACGGCCGTCATTGTCGAGTCACTACAGTAGTTTCCATGCACTTTGATTTCAAAGTTATGCTTGCAACATTGTGAAACCGTCTCTACAGCTTCATGCACACAAAAGGACGCCCCATGCGGAAAATTGTTTACCCATGGACATCAACATTCATTAATGTGCATTTGCACGCCTTTATCATGACTTTGCATAGGCTCCATGTTGATTAATGTCTACCGGCTAGACACTAAAATCAGTACGAAAAACAGACCAAATTTTCTCCCTGTGTATTTAAGGGTTAGGGTTGACTTTGCTTTTTTAAATTACTTTTTTAAGATGATATATAATTGATGAATGAAAGATTTCTTCCCCCCGTGATAATGCTATGTAGATGTAAACATAATGTACGTCATTATTGGGAGAATGTCTCTGTTCTTTCTGTTCTGTTGGCGGAGTGGCTTATCTGTGTCAGTGCCTTATCAAGCTAGACACTCCATGTTTCTTACAGTCAGTACAGGAAGAAATAAAATAAACTCCGTTGACTCAGGAACCCACTAAAGCAAACCATCATCTGTGGATGGCATTCTCTCAGTTCTGAGCACACACTCTTGGTCCACTCTGAGCGACCCGGTCCTTTGATATTCAGCTCAGAGAGATAGAGGTCTGGAGTGCACCAAGGTCAAGCTTATGAGCAAATAGGAAGCAGAAAAAAAAAGGTCTGATACTAAACTTTGGTGTCACCTTGTGTTACAGAAAAGGGAATAATGCATGGGAAGATTCCGAGCATGTTTTGTGGTCACCCAAAGCTTTAAAACAGGTCCTGAAGAAGAAAGAAAATAATATCCCTTCCTAGAAGGATGCAAGACTGTTTGACAGGCCAAACAATTTTGCAGCCGAGCTGTTTTCTCAAATAAAGATTAAGTCTGTTATTAGTTTTGGAGTAAGCTTTCTTTTCCCCCCGGAGGGAACCACTAATGATTATGAGTGATACAAGATAAGACTGAATCTGTGTTTGAGAGCCCAGATTTTAAGTTCAAGTTACTTTTGGGTGAGTGCCTACTCGCCCGGTAAAGTGAAGGATGAAAAATTCAGCGAGGCAAATGACGTCACTGTTAGAAACAGTTTTGTATTGTTGTCGTGTGACTTTTACTTTCCAAATTGTTGTCAGGTCAGTGCTTCTGAGGAATATCTGTGGCTTCTCCTCCAAAGACTGTGTGTGTGTGTGTGTGTGTGTGGGTGGGTGTGTGGGTGTATTGGGGTTTTGTACCATATGCTTTTGGTGTACAGTATATGGAAAGGTGACAATTATCTGCCCGTCTCAAATGGCTCTGTCATTGTACAGTATATTGACCATTATGTTTAATGCATGACAGCAACTCATATTTTCATTTGGAGCATATCTTGTCATGTTACTTTATTAATGACCATACAAGTGCCAAAATGTTTTCCATAGCAATGTTTTGTTATCTCAATAGTTCTGTTTTTTTATTTATTGGGACTAAAACACCCTTACTGTCAGGAATAAAGCCACACAGAAAAAATCAAACATATGTGGAAAATATAATAAGACATAAAAAAATATATAAATATATTCTTTTGTTATATATCTAAACTTGTATTTATCAAAATGTTTATAACAAACCGTGAATGTAAAGTATTTTAAATGTAACTGTCTTCTGTCATGGGTGTTTCATGTATAGCTAAGATGAACTATTTAGAGATGTATTCTTCAGTGGAACCCTGGGTGACTTTGCCACATCGGAATGTAGACAAACGCCCCCGGCTTTCCTGAACTATGTTTACAAAAATACTGTGTATGATACCAGTGTCCTGTTGAACGTGAGTGACAACTATCTATGAAGAAGTCAAAAATATTCACACTATGCTAATAAAGAGTTTCTTCTACACACACTTAAAGGCTGTGGTTTAATGTTAGTGTGGTTATTCATTTACATCAATTCATTTTATTTTTATTTACTTATTTATTTAATGCAAATTAATCAACATTTCAGTTTCCACATCAATATAAATATGCTGAAATTTTCATCCATAGTCCAACAATAAATTATTTCAAGACAATAGGCTACTATACATAAATATATGACAAAAACAGTACCACATAAAAACATATTACTAGCTATAATATTATTATTATACTGATGATTGCAAGATTGATTTACTTTAAACAACAGCTTCAGCTTGTGTTTAAACAATTTCTTAATCCACGAGGTCGAGTGTTCCAGTGGTTGTTTCTCTGACCAAGAAGACTGTTTGACCAAACTTGGTGTGATGATACTGCACTACACAGCCCCCTCTGGTACATGGTCTTGTTGCCCTGCTGCTACTGTCCTCCTGCATTATGAACTGGCTGAATGGAGGAGGGGTGAGCTCATGTGATACCTTAAAGATGAGAAAATGTTCAAGTCTAAGATGATGCCGTGTAATAAAAAATTTGGTAAATATGATTGTAATTGAGTAATTTTGGCTCATGGCACTATAGCTTAATGGCTCTCAAGGGGCCGATCTGATTTACTCTGATTGGGCGTCCAAGTGGGTCCAACATCGTAAAAGTAAAAAACACTCAATGTAGACTGAGGCTGGTAAACAACTAGTAAATAACAGAAAACAGAGCAATCCAAAATAAAAAGAGCCATATCTGCATTGCTCCTCATTCTTCTTCCTCATCTTGGAGCTTTTAACCTTCAATAATAAAAGGAGAGTGCATATTACTAAAAACATTTTGGACAAATACAAATGCACCAGAGTTAGCCACATGGCTAGTTTACATCCGTTGTCCCTTGCAGATGTTCACTCCAGCTTTGCCTCAGAGATGTTTTCTTTCCCTTTTAGCAGGTTTGCCTTCCCCTGAGTGATTAATCTGTTCCCCCTCTCTTGGATTTTCTGTTGATGAAGTTTGAGTTTCTGCACGTACCAAACTTTGTCTTTGTCCGGCCATGGTGCTGTTGTTGCTTATGATAACTATCCAGTTCTTCTATTTCTTCTGGACGGACCACTGCTGGGGATTCTGACAATGTAAAATAAATCACTTTCTGTGTAGCCGAGGATTTTTCCTGGGAAAGGAGTGTCTGGAATAGCAAATGATTTTGCAAACTGGGTATAGATTGAATCTCCATAGTATCGTATCAAAACGTGTATCAAAAATGTGGATTATTACTTCAATAACTGCATTGTCTACGAAATGAGAGAAGTATACCACAATCCAGTGTAAGCATAAAGAGTTCAGTCTCCACACGCAAGTGCAAAAGGGCTGAAACATCATGCTGCTTGTAAGAAAAGAATCTGCACAAAACTTTAAAATAGTCATCTCACACTTTACAAATTATAATGCACTTGTGGCACAGGATGCATGCACTGTCCTTTACATACGTCTATGAAAGGCTATGACAGGCTGCTTTGTGTTCCTGCTGACTGAGAGCTTCTCATTATAGCGGCTGACTGTGCCTTTCTGCTGTATCTCCCTTTGTGAGTTCCTAGTGCCAAAGTCATATGGGCCTTCAGTTCACTGCTCACTCTTTGGGCCTTTGACCACCCTGCTGCTGCCACATGCTCAGTTTCCCCATTCATCAATTGTACCCTTGAAGAATTCACTTCCAAAAGACTTTTACATTCTTTTTTAAAGGACGGGACTAAAATAGCAGAGATGCTCCAGTAAATATTACATTACCCCCCGCTGGACAACTAATCCCATCTGAATTGGGCAGAGATAGTAAAAAATATAATATGTGTTACTTACCTGTCCAGCAGAATGCAAGCAACTTTGGCGTCACTTTGAAGGCCGTTCTTCTGCATAAGATCCCTCCATCTTTGGAAAGCCACACCAATATTGACCCTTGTACTCCATGTAGTCGCGACATGTAGAATAAAATATAAATAAAATAGCTCCTTCTCATCCTCATGCGGGTGTACATAATTTTAAACATATTTATTTATGCAATTTTTATTTTTATTATTTTTGTTATATTTTTTTTGTCTACAAACGACTTAGTAGACCTTTAAGTAATAATGCAAAGTTTTTCTATACAATTTAATGTTCATTTTGCTATTATCTGTTGATAAAAATGGGTGTCAATAGGCTTGAGTTTGAACATGCTCCAGTTTCTCTCTCTCTCTTTCTTTCTTTCTTTCTTTCCCTCTCTCTCTAACAGCAGAGTTCACTGGCATGGCACACAAAGCAGGACCTTAAGGCTGATCACAGTGCTTAAAAATGTACAACTCCATGCCATGTCAAACAAATGCACAATCAAATAAGGAGCACAGACAGTTTTATGTGAGTCTTTCTCTGCAAAGTTGTGTTGTGAAAATGTCAGGAGTGTGAGTGATAACACAGTGTGCTCCAGTCAAGTTTGACTACGTTTCTATATATTTTTACAATTTGTCATATAGTCATTTAAATAGTAAACAGTCATCCGTCCCATAACTTCTGAGCACATGTGCTACTCGACAGACCCAAACGGAGCCTGGAGGAGCAGACAGGCCAAGCAGAGGTGAGTAGACCTACACAGGGATAAGGATATCATGTGGTTATCTCAAATTAATCTACATCCCTCCAGCCAATCATAATGAAGTGTTCATCAAGACCATTGCACAATAAATAAATAATAGTTGATATTTTAGTTCTGGCTTTTCTGTCAAGTCATCTTGTGAAAGGAAGTGGCTGTGAAGGTGTTTACACATGTAGCATACTTTCCTTCTCGTTGTGATTGATCAGCAGAGCAGGAAAGCAGTTGGCATCTAGAAAGCAGCTGAGATCACAGGCCGTTTTTCTGAAAATCTGAACTTGGAGGGAAAAAAAAAGTAAAGAACGTGATGTGATGGAAGCAGCACTTTTTGTGCGTCTTTTAAACAGCCACTTCCTGTAGGTTTCCATGTACAAAAAAGATGAGAAATAAACGCTGTGTGCGAACAAGAAGCATTATGATGTGCAGCCAAATCTTCAAAGGGACATCAGCCGCTAGTAGGAATTAATTTTAATATTTAGACTGCATGTGCAGCATCTACAAGGACAAACTGATATCATTGCCATTAAAGACAAAACAATGGCTATGTTGTGAAAACTGCAGGTGGTGACAGTTCTGCACTATGTTGTTAAAAGTAACAGATGTGGGGATTCGTCAGGGTGAAAGACAAAACTGTGGCAGGTCTGAGAGAGACTGAGAGTCAGACTGAGAGATGAATTGGACAAACATATGATGGTGTGACATTCATGAGCGGAGGAATCAGTGGAGCTCAGACTCTGATAAAGAAATTTTTTTGTGTGCATTTGCATGCACCAGTTTAAACTGATACTGCAGCAGTTGTTTTCAGCAAAGATCTCTGAACCTCAAGTGTTTTTTTTTTTCTTGATTTACCAGATTTATCACTTTCTTTCCAAATTAACCCAAAACAACTGTGGCTTTAGCTGATGCATCAAACAGGCGCATCTCCAGGCTTTTGGGAACATGATGGAATTTTAAAAGCAGAACTGTGAAGACTTTTTCGGAGTGCTGGGAAGAGATTAAGGAATGTCTTGAGAAGATAAGCACAGAGGATGGATAGGACAGGGGGAGCATCAGTGAGATCTATGGGCTGTTTTCGCACCTGCACAATCCCACATTCCTGCACTACCTACAATACGTCTCTGATGATCACTCAAGATGCACAAAACAGCAGGAGTTATGAAGGAGGCATGCAACACTGTGAGATCATGACAACAACACCCTTACTATGTTGTCAGTTGAAAATTAACTCTTTAGTGGACTGGTGTTGAGAAGTTTGCACACATCAAAGATCACTGAGCAACCTTTCTTCTGAAGAGATGAGGTGAGTCCTTTTCACTTTTTATGTTTCTATGATTTACTTGCATGTCAAACATTGATTGATTAAGGTATTTAAGGGCAGATTGTCCCCAGTATCTGTACTCCACAATTGTTGGTAGCCTTCCCTTGTGTTTGATTAAATCCTTATAGTCATTCAAAGGATTCTCATTTGAGGGATGTGGTGCTCATTTTCATAATACTGCACCCAACATGGGTACCTAGATTAAATCTTGTGCAATCATCACTAGGCTCTTGAAAAGGTATGAAAATGTCTGTGCCTTTGTGTCTTTGAAAGTTTGGGAGACTGTTTAAAGAGTCTTTGTGATAATACGATTCTTGCTTAGTTCCTGATGAAGACGTGAGTCGAAACGTTTCAGGCCTTTCATTATGACATATTGAAAAAAACAAGATTAAGCGCATGTCTGTGTGCAGTTCTCCTGTTTCTACTGCGGCTTTGTGCACGCCAAACTGTGTGGTTATAACTCAGCAGGCTATTTTGCACAGCTTCCAAGAAAAATTGTGGAAGTTTTCATTGCATTTCCTGCCATTCTATACAAGATACTATGACTAATGATACTGGCTTTTTTTTTTCTTAGACCAGAAGGATATTTTACACCCTGAAATTAACTTTTTCATATTCACAGGATAAAAGGACAGGAAAGGGGGAGAAAAGTGTTTGCAGCATCACCACATCTTTTATTCTCCAAAAATAAACACATTGTGTACATTCATTCTCTCTGTCACTCACCCACATTCACACACTCACAATCAATTGGTAAATCAGTCCAAGCCTACTGCTGTGACCCTATAATCCTCTCATTCTTGCTTAAAACTACTAGCCTTAGGGTTTTGTCAAGCTGATTTGAACAAGTGAAAACCCTCCCAAACAGCTGAATATAAAACAATGAAAATGTCCACATGAACTCTTCTCGTTGGCCACAATCAGTGCTTGCTGAAATGAACTAACTACTATTACTGTAACTAACTACACTACACTCAAACACAGTTCCTAACATTCTGCATGTTCTGTTTCCAGCAACAACAACATCTGTCTGAAGGCCGGTATCTGTAGCGTGCTAAATACTGTAGGAAAGCAACGATCTCCAAGCCAAAACTACACATGAGCATCAGCATTGCATTTCCAAGATGAAGAGCACTCCAACAGGAGAAGGAACAGGTTTTGACCTTTATACTGCATTAACTTAGAACTGAAGACATAGAGGAGCAGGGCAGACAGAAAAATCTAATCCTTCATTATCACAGCACATTACAGAGACAGAAAGACACTGAGAATTATAGCAGATGTGAGCATCTTCAGCATTATCTGTTGAGGTATTCATTAATCCAAGTTCTTAAGGTAAAATGAGCTGCTGGGCTGCCATGAGTAAATCTCCTACAGCTATAGCCTGTTGTGGGCCCTTTATATCCATGTTGCCTTTGCCTGACATGCTGTTTAGAAACTGAGAAGCTCTCATGACCAACTATTGCGAGAGTCACGAAACATTTGGGTGCATCAACTAGTCAAATGTACTGGAAATGTAAAGAGGCAAAGGGAAGGTCTTCACCTAAACACTGTGGGTTCCTATGCTGTGTGTAATTAGTGCTGGCCAAAAGATTCACTTCACTGAACAGACACAGAACTGTGATTGGTCCACTTGGCCGCTTTGTGTTTTGTCCCATACGTCTCTGTTTGATTTCCTCTGATAGTGAAGACAACATGGAGCCAGTTGAGGAGAGAGACAAGTTGAGAAGGTTTGAAAATATGCTCATC
>OMLF01056869.1:28144-38464 GCA_900302615.1 Holocentrus rufus | reverse complement strand
TGGGGGGGTGAGATAGAAGAGAGGATGAGAAAGGGGGGAAGGGGGGGGCTACACACTCATCAGGTGCTCAGTCCATTGGCCGCTTTTCACCGTGTTTCTTTGTAAACTCCTCAGCATTCTTAAAGAATTTTTTACGGTCCTTTGAGTATTCTTCTGCTAGGTCTGCCCTCAGGGGATGCTCCGGCTGGGGGTCGTTTACCAGCGCAATGAGGGACTGAATTACTGTAAGAAACAACACACACACACACAGACACAAACACACACAAACACACAGGCAAAAACTAAACAACTCTGGAAATCAGCGGCAACAAAAACTGACACCAATCTCAGTCAGGGGGTCTGCAGGTTTTACAAAGACATATTGCTTTAGGACATTTAAAAAAAAAAAAAAAAAAAAACATAAAATGGCACTCTTTCTTCCTTCATTTGATGTAGTTCCTGTTTAAACAGGATGTTGGGGTGGGGCATGATGCAGGGAGGGAGCATTCACAAGTGTAAGCCAATAGGATATCAGGTAGGGAGAGAAAAATTAATCTGAACAAACAGGTGGAGGAATGAGATTGTTCAAGAATTTGTGATGGTCTGACTGATTTAAACGTTTAAGTACGCTCACTAGTGCAGGATGAGGTCACCATTATTAGATATTCTGTTACATACAGGAAGTAGGAGTCACCTGACTTCATTTTATGGAGACTTTAATACTGCCTGGAACTGAATTTGTCAAATTTAGAAAACTAGGGCTGAACAATTCATCGAAATATTATCGAAATTGCAATGTCTAAATGCAATATCCAAATCACAAAAGTATTGTAATCACAAAATGTTTTGATAAAAAGGTAAATATGTGACTAAAAAGCATTATAAATGAAGTGCTGTGGTGATACGGAGATGCCCTGACCTACAAATCATATTCCCCAGATGTAAGAAAACATGTTTGTTTGGTACAGACCCCAGCAAAATCATATCATCATCATATTAATATTTTTTTTCCCCAGAGAAAATGAAAATTAAAATGTAAAAATTGTTTTTCTTACTGAAATTGTGAAGCATAATTGGAATTGCAATATCAGTCTAAATAACTGCAATATGATTTTCATTTAACTGTTCACCCCATAGAAAATCAGTATAGGGAAACAAAGCTGGGATAACAGCATTTTTTTGACTCATCACAGCCGATTAAAGCTGTAAAACAAAGAAAAAGTACACCAGAAAAATAACTGTCTTAGAAAGCAGTAAAAGTATTATCAAGCATGAAAAATAAACAATATAGGCACCAGATTACAGTCATTAAAGGATACTGTCAATTAAACTGATAAATCCTGTCTTGTCACACATCCATCTGGTCAAATTACTAGAGAACAATGTGAGACATAATGGATAGTGCATTTCTTACCTTTCACTGAGGTCAAGAGTTTAAAAGATGTTCGAAAGATCAGAAATGCCTTGAAATTTGGAAGGTTTCCTGAATGTTATTAGGGTCTTAAGATTGAATTTAAGTTTGAAAGTAATTTTTTTTCACTTCATACCATGGAACCATGACATGGCAATGTAGCAGGAAATGCAGAAATGCAGCTGAGGCGTTGAAGATTACTTCTGTGAGACACTTCAAATGCAAAGTGGAGGTTACCTCATCTACAGAGACCCTCCGTCACGCAAACACACTCACCTTGGTCAGTTTTGGTGGCAGGCTTCCAGTTCTCTGCGCTGATGACGGGCAGGCACACCTGGCCTTTCTCATCGATGTTGGGGTGATAGATCTTTGTCTTGAATGTGATCTTGGGAGGCTTGAAGGGGTACTCAGCGGGGAAAATGATTTCGATCCTGAATGCACCCTTATCATAAGGAGGGTTGTCCTGTAATGGAGGGATGTAGTTATGTATGAGAAACTATAAGCATACAAAATCAATTCAATTAAAATTATTTGTCCCCGGGGAGCAACTGAAAAAGGGAACATTGTTTAAGGTGGTGAGGCAAAACGTTAACTTACAGGAACAATGAGCCCTTGCCATGTCAATATGTTTGTTTCGTCAACTTGAATGTTTCTGAAGTTTTTCATTCCAGCCTTGCGAAGCTCGTCAAGTTCCTGAGAAAGAATGGGATGACAGTGTAGATGTCAAACGTGACAGTCAAGGTGGGGGCATTTTATCCTAGTAAGGTGAATTGTCAATAATATAATAGCTGTTTTACAATTGCTTTGCCAAGGCTAGTGAACAGGGAAGTCCCGAACAACCAGATAACGTAATCCAACTACTCACTCTTCCGCCTAGCTGCCCTTAGTTTCGCTTTTCATGAAAGCTAACGTTGCAACGAAAGCGCAACGAACACACGGCAACACACTATAATAATTAGCCGACAACGTACCGTTAATCGGCTCAATTACTAATCTACCGTTAGTCATTTTCTGCGAATAAGGGAGGAGCTACAGGTTTACAGGCGAAATTAAACCGTTATTCAACTAACGGAATTCTACGGCAAAAAAGCTAACGTTTAATAAAATGTAACCGCTAGACGTTTACATTTTATTTCTAGCATTTAAGTGAAATGAGCTAACATTAGCTGCTTATTCGCATTATAAGTTCATCCCCACCCATCGCCAAATGACGAACTCCAGTCCGAAACTAGCTAGTTTAGTTGACGCTGGCTAGCTAGCCAGCAGCTAACATATATGGTTAGCAAGTTAGCTGGTTAGCTAAGTATCTTCTGCCACGGAGACGCGACTGTAAAGTTCACAGTCTGATGTTAGCTAGCTGTTAACTAATTCCGTCGGTCATCCAGCGTAGTGTCGCTAGGTCAGCTGTTTGAAGGCTAGTGGTGGCTAGCTAACGCAACATTACTTCCTTGATCGTCTTCAGAAGCCTGACTCTCGAGTCTCTCTGGCCTAATTTGCCGGTGCTTCGCTGCCAAATATTTGGTTAGCTTGGTGGCTAGTAAGGAGTGACTTCTCGCTTTTATCAGGATTACTACTAAACACATCGACAACAAAAATGTCTCTAGACGATAACATGTCTCTTATATGAGTTTAACTGAAGGAGCCGTAGGTCTCTTGGCCATCCATTCCTCTTCTCATTTAAATAGAGATATAAAAATAAGCAGATCGGGAGATTTACCTTGTGCAGCCTCCTGCTCGCCGCCATCTTGAAACTACTGTGTGTTCCCAGAATACACAGCGCTGCGACTAGCTTACCTTCTGCCGCTAGCTGCAGTCCCATTAAAACGGAACAGACATTTAAACAAACAAATTTAAAATGTATTGATACATACATTTAGGTTTAAACATAAAGGTTTGTTCATTTTGGTGAAAATACACAGGTTTAATCTTTTAAAATAAAACACAATCTTAAACACTCAGATTAAGCACTTTGGACATACAGATTATGTCATAAATTTAAATATACTTTATAATCCAGGATTCTTTGCAATCAGCCACATGCATAAAGTTAAAGTCAAGTAACAGATAGCATACTAGAAACTTTGACCCTTCAGTTCCCAATCATGTCCATAATATTCGTTCATTATAGCAGGCCAACTATCATTTATTTAAAAATGGATATCAGACAGTCAATGATAATTATTTTTTTGATTGCCATTGTTGTGTAATTGATTGCTACTGCACTGGTTGTCTTTGGAGAAGTAATCAAGAAATATAGCTTAATAACAATATTTTGAAAGGATTCAATACATGTATGAGTATATTATTCGTAGGAGTCATCGTTTTAGTAGCATCAATAGTTGTATGATCCTGGGTTTCAGTGGAAAGTTAGTGCCATGATAAATGAAAGTGCGGTTTCAGTGGATTTTCCACCCGAGAGGATTAAAATTCACAAGAAAACAAAGAAGACTTGAAATTTTTAAGACTTTTTAGCAGGAAAATGGTTGGTATTTAAATGCAGCCATATGGTACACAATATATACTACCGTCTTTAGTGATACAGAGGTTAATGTTACTCTTTATTCACTTGCAAAATCTACTGATGCACTGGACACATTGTTAAGGATGAAACTAGGATCATCGGGTGCTTTGGGTCTCATCAGACACCTCACCCAGGCGACCCAGCTGGGAGTGATGAAGTCCTTGTTTGTGTCCAAGTAGCATGTGACCATGGATTTCTCCTTTTGATCCAAAGTCATCTAGAGGTCTGTGGTGGTTCTTCTATGTGTACCTGTCCACAGATGCCTAGAGGACTGTAGGCCCTGCAGAGAGACTGAGCTGCAAAGCCTCTACAGCGCACTTCTAAGGGCAGGCCTCCCCCGTCTGCAGCACTCTTCTACCAAGTCTGCACACTTCGCTTGCTTTTTCTCGCTGGCTTTCTCCATGTGCTCCTCCCAAGGAATAGTGAACTGTAGGATGACCACCTACTTGACTATCTTGGAGAAGAGCACAATGTCTGGTCTAACGATGATTTCCATGGTGTTTTATGGAAATTGAAGCTGTTGCTGGCAATCAGCTGCCTTGTTTGTCCGAAATGCTTGCTCTGGTCAATGGCGCAGCTGATGGTTTCACGAATTACCCTACCTGGTTGTTGCACCAATAGTAGAAGTACCCAGAACTTTTGGGCAATTGCTGAAGATGTGCTCTAGTGTTCCTCATCTGCGGCACAAGCTGGTGGTGGTGTGTCCGCCTTGCCTCAGCAGAAGAGGTTGAATAGGTTGGGTAGGATGTCGTCATGAATCTGATATAGAAAGGCTCAGCCTTCCAAAGCTCAGACCAAGACACCTTGCACTCCATTGCCTGCTCCCATCTCATCCATGTGCCCAGGTGACAGATCCCCACCATCTGACTCCAATGCTGCTCCTCGACCTCAGCCCTCACCTCCTCATGGACCAGTTGACGCCTGACCTTGCCCTGGGCTTTGTCATAGCGAGTTGATGGAATGCTATCAAGCCCTGCTTGTCAAGATGCCGCTGGCCTTACCTGCACACTGACCTAGTCTTATCTCTGCCTTGTCCACTTCTGCCAGTCCTCACCTCAGTGACAGCTTGACAGAGTTTTGGGTCAGTGGATTTCCTGTACTGAACCTCTATTGCATGAGTAGCCATAAACTACTCAATCACGTTGCTCACATGAGGCTTTAATTTGTTCTTGTCAATTAATTTGCGAGAGTAGTTTTGGAGTAGGCCAACCCATTGAGCATCAAGCTGTAGTAATATGGTTTGTACTGCCACAGGTCAGAAAGTGTTCTCCTGCACTTAAAACTAGATGTTATATGTTCTACTTGTTGTTCTACCAGGGTGTCTGGTTGCTCTGTTTTTAAAACACCATTCTCAAACCAACCATACTAACATTGCAATTTTTTCAGTTGGCAGCACGTTGCCAGTACTATGTCATGTACTGTAGTTTGTCTGATTGAACAAGTTAGCTAATATACACATGACTGATCCACTCACCTAATCTAATCCCCTGGTTGATGTCCCTTTTCCAAACAGTTTGAACCCAACAGCCCAGACTGTTTCATGAACAATGGAAATTAAATCAGAGTATGAAAGTATAAAATTTAGGACTAATAGGGTTTAATTAGTTTTACAGTTTTTCAAAAAAAAAATATTGGTGGACTTCATTGTACAAAATTTCCAAAATTTCAGAGCTGTAGCATATGCTGGTGATTTTTAGGAAATTTGGGATTTTACTTGCGTATCAAGGACTACTGGCCCCACGTGTCAGTAGACATAGTTTGGCATCGGTCAGGGCCTATTTCTGTTTGCGCTATCGTCTGATTCGTGGCACAGTTTAGAAGCTCCCACTTCCAGGTGTCCAAAGTCAGATGTAAACAAGCACAAATTCGCAATAGCTGCAACCAGTACATGCATGCATCCATGTGTACATGCATTCACACACACACACACACACACACACACACACACACACACACACACGCAACCTCACAAATACTTGATCTTCATGGCAAATTTCAGCCTTATAGGTAGATAACTGCAGTACCTATCAGGTGGGCACAGCTTTTTGGAGCAAGGAACGGATAAATTTTTGTGGACAAGATGGTAGTATGTACTCTATCTATGGATGTCTCCCACCGCATATTATTTAACTCCATCCCCAGCTCATGTTCTCATTTGGTTTTAGCTTTAATAGTACCACTGTTTTAAATAGGATGAGGGAGTTATAAATTTTGGTATGGATTTAAAGAAAGCAGATTGACCCATGGTTGTTTTGGGGCGAAGTGATGGAAAACTGGGGAAAACTGTAAAGAAATAAAAAAGGTAGACAAAACTATTTGTGATCACACTTGTTTTAATAAATCATATACATTTGTGAATCATTTTTGTTTATTTGTGATTACTGAGACTTTACTGACCCCATAGTTATACAGTGCCAGCGCCTTGTTAAGGTTAATTTGTAGTGCATCAAGATATCCAGCGCTACACAACTGGTGTCTGTGGCTCCTGCACAGCTCACAGGCTGCTGCTTTACATCGTAGCCACACAGAATGAGATTTGGTGAGTGACTGATTTGCCCTCAATTAATTTTCTATGTGGAATGATTAAATCGTTGTGCAGAGAATGCTGGGATGAGTTGTGAGGCAACTACCAGGCAACACAAGGAGAAGAGCAGGCCAAGAGTTGAAATTCAGTTAACTTTATGCAAATACAGACATCTCCCCAGTGGGGACTCCCCACATACAGAGACATGGAAAAATTTTGATTTGAAGATTTTGAATGAAGATTTGTGGATATTTGCAACTCCAAGTGAATATAATATGTCCCATCTGTGTGGTCAGTGACTCGTCGACTAGACCACATTACACTGCTTGCATGGTTGGCCAGGGATTTACACTGTGAGAAAGATGACAACATGATGCTGATTCTCGTGTCTCTTCAACCGACTTGAACTGAGGACGTTTGCAAATCTCTGATGTCGCCAGCTCATTCCCAAATAATATAGACTGCAAGGTGTCACTAAATTCATGGTGAGAAAGCCTCCCTTTGGACACCAGTGGACACCAGAAGTCATTGTTTTCGATAATGTAAAGTAATTGCTTCTGTTTATATCTGTGCTCTTCCTTAGTGAGGAATTAACACAAATTTTGACACTGCTGTCCAGTGTTTCAGTGATAGGCTCAGTGTGCGCAGACTCCACAATGCAGAACTATAAATGCACACACTCCCATAGACTACAACAGCATAACTACAGTGACACTTCAATGCAGAAGTATTATTTGACCTTTGGTCCAGAATATGCAAATTGCCTTTTAGGTGTGAAAGCAACATAAGTTGTCAAGGCAAATCAACACAACACCTCAGAATACAATATGTTGAGTAAAAGCTGAGCACTGGCATTGTCCAAATTAAGGAGCAACACCAGCTGTTCTGTTATACAGTGTTCATGAGACCCCTCCTGCCTGCTGATGATATATTCATCGATTCAAGGACATGTAAGTGTACTGAATCAGCAAAACGGTGCCACACACTCCAAACTTAGATGGCAAAAGATTTATTTAAATAAGCAGACAACCAACGTTTCAACAGTAAGCTGCCTTCATCAGGGTCAATAATATCAAACAAAATTAGACTCACTATTCAAAAAGTAGGTGTACTCAATTAGCTTGCATCACCATGCATGCATGCATGAAAGGATAGTAAAATGCTCTCCTCCTGTCTTTACCATGCTAGACCATGAAGTGATGAATGCACCAACATTCTGTTGTGGCGTAAACTCCATCAGAGGAGAGTTTCCTCATGTAGCCTGCTTGGTCAAGTCTTCCCGTCTTTGTATTGAATGCCATGCAAAATCTTTCATGAGTCTTAATTTCTTTGGCACAAAGACAAAGCATGGCATCTGCAGGATGCACTGAAAATTCAGGTAGTTCTTTTAGTCTGAGAAGAGGTATGGCATATCGGTTGGCCTCATTGACATTTACCCTAACTGTAGATGTCTCCAGTAGGGTCATGGCCCATTTTTCCTGTTGTGACAGTGCTATTACATTCTCATTAACTGGTGGTAATGTATCCAATTGCCTCAACCTTTGAATATGTCTGAGTAAAAGAGTAGAAGGTGAGGTTGTAAACAGACACTGGACCACATTAGCAGGCTCATTATGGAAAATAGGTCCTTGCAGAGTCCAGCCAATAACTGGGCCTTGATGGATGCAGGAGTTCCAGAGGACCCCCCTCTGGCAATCTTCGATATGAGGCAAAGATTGTCAGAGCTAATCAAGAGGAAGAGATAGGTTTGTCTGAAAGTTGGAATAGCATAATAGATAGGCGTGGTAAATGTCTGTAGCATCAAGGGATACTATAAGTTGGATAGGTATGATCAGATAGCAATAACCTCTTTGCTCTGAAAACATTAGCAGTGAATATATGATCAAGATTGGATGCTAGAAAGACAGACAAAGACACTTGGGAGCGATGTATTTTTCAAACTTCTTGACACAGTTTGTAGTGTTACGTCTGGCTCAGCAGTTAACTGTAGATGCTTAGCAGCAGAATGAGGTAAAATCGCCCGTTCTGAACAATTATCTAAGATTGCATAAGGTTTGCGTGACCTTTGGCCTTTCACCCTCACAAGTTATACTGTTGCTTTTACTTGGACAGTCAAGATGGTGGTGTTTCTTTGGTTGGCAGCTAGCTTCTATTTGTAGTATAAATAGGGAGGACGTTTTTGAAGAAGATTATGGACATGAGAACTGTAAAGCAATTCTACTTGGCCTTACCCTTTATTGCTTGAAATAGCCGAAATAGAGTCTGTACTCTAAGGCCAATGCATGTCTGCTATTGCTTGCAATTATTTAGTGACAGGTTGGCATGTTTTTCTGTACCTTTTAGCAAGAGCTTTTATTGCCTATCTGTAAGTTGGAGATGAGCGAGTATCTCAGCTGAGTCAATTTTCAAATGATCTAAGAAAATATGATACGTGTGTTGCTCAGATTCATCTGGACTTAACAGGTTATTTAGGGCCATGCACAACAGAAAATACTCAGTATCATCTTCAGCTGTGCCTTCGACTGAAGAGCAGTGTGATCTGTGGCCCATAGGTAGCACAGCAGGTACAGGTAGAGCTGAACTTGAAGAATTTAGAGTAGGTGGTATCCTGGGGTTATGAATCAGTAAATTCGTTTGACCTGGAGAGGCATTTGTTGGTGTGTCAGCTCAGAATAGTGTGGTAATTCAAATCCCTAACAACACGAAATAACATTTTTGAGTTTTAAACATTACTATACTGTCTCTATTTGAGGCCAGTTACTATCTTTTCAATCAAATCTACATCTGTCTCATTCACATCAACCTAATATAAGTATAGTGGCCAGTATATGGTACAAAAGCAGTGTTGGGCAAACTTCCTGGAAAATGTAACAAGTTAAGCTAGCAGTTATTCTGCTATAAATGAAGCCCCACCACATGAAAGCTATCCCTGAGAAAAATGTAGCTTTTACAGGCTCCCTTTTCCATGCCGTCCATGCCAATATATCTATGCTTCCACATCAAACTGGTATCAGAGATGTCGTCAGCAAGTGCACTCATCCTAAGGACACACACACACACACACACAGTTTCTTCGTTTGTAGCTTGATGTACCTATCCTATCTATGAGGTAGCATTTTTTTCCAGACTACATCAGAAAGCACCGCGCTGTGTTTGGGTGTTAGAGAAATGCTCGGAAAATGTAGCTTTTGTGAACGCTACCGCACTACATGACCCACAAAACAGCTTCACTACTGAAAATGCTACTTCGTTTAGAAATACCGACGCACTTCGCTACTGGGAAATGTAGTTAAACTCGTAGCACCGCCACTTGTAGTGACGCTACTGCCCAACACTGTGCAAAAGTTCATGCTAGTTCTGGGGCTCAGTTGAGATTCGGTATGATAAAGAAAGAGGCTCTTCCTTTCCTGATTTAGATCAGAGATGGGGAACCATCTGCTATGAGGGGCCAAGTTTCACTACAGGTTTTCACAGATTTTCACTACAACCAAAAAGTACACCAGATGATTTCACTGATTAGTTCCTCTATTTGAGCTGGAGAGGCATTTATTGATATTGTATTGACAGACACATGCTAGAGGCACGGTGGAGGCACTTTGTGGTTTGGGGGCCCTTTCACCTTTTTAACTCACTCAGTGTGTACCAACTTGTTGCAGTTCGAAGATGAGGTGGAGCAATGAAGCCAACAATTACCTAAACAAAATTAATTAATTTTTACATCATATGGGAAAAAAGTCAAAGGGCGTTGTCAAAAGATAATAAGAGTACTTCTGTACTTCTGTATATGTTCAGATAGAATAGAATAGAACTTTATCATCCAACCACAGCTGGAAAATTATTTTGCTAATTGCTGCAAAACATCAGGTTAATCAGGTTCATTTTTAA
>OMLF01056869.1:0-18798 GCA_900302615.1 Holocentrus rufus | reverse complement strand
TTAACTGACTGGAAAGTCAGAATTTTGTAATTCCAAGCTGAGGAGTTAGCAGAAGGGCAGATGGGGATTCAGATATTGAGAACGGTCATGTCCAAAGAATTTAAAGCCCATTAGTACTTGGTTTGTTTTACCAGTTGTGAATGTCAAAATTCGGTGCCTAGAAAGTTCACATCAAAGCTAAGACCACAATGGCAGCTATTGGATTTTTCGCCATGTTGAATTTATTTAAAAAATAAAAAAAAAAGACTGATGACGGCATGATTGTCCTCAGAATTCCAGAGTCAACAGCAGTTAGGCCACCCTCCATAATCCTCTCACAACCATAATTCTGCATTGTACACCACAACAGTAGTGCTTAAAATCCATTCATTTTTGTGTAAAAACATCTCAAGTGGGGTCCATAAGAAAATATATAAAAAGTGAGGAAATGCAAGTCTGTTTCATCCTGATCTCCAACTCTCTTCTATGACCTGGCTTTGGCATGCTGTATGAATTTGTTTGTCTCTAGAGGATTCCTGCTCCTGGTTCATTACACTGAGGTCCTGGGCTTGCGGATGAGAAGGTGGACGGGCCCTTCATTAACGGCTTTAATAATGTTCCAGGCATCACAGTGCATTAGGCCCTCCAGAGAGCGCTCGTTGATGGCCAGGACCTCATCGCCTACATCGATGACCCTGGACAGTTCTGCAGCTCCTCCTATTAGAACAGGGGCAGAGAGATTTAGCTCAGATGTTATTATTTGACTATTCAAAAATAGTAGTGGAAAAAAGGATGTGTTTGAGTTAAAGGTGCCTATAATGATAGAAAGATTCAGAGAGGCAGACTACGTGTTGCTGCTGCAAATAGAAAGAATGTAGGCTATGATTTGTCTAAACCTGCTGATAATCTTACTAATAATCAATGTTGGACAAGCTACCTGCAAAATGTAGCAAGCTAAACTTCCTGTTACTCTACAATGAGTGAGGCTTCACTACATGAAAGCTATCCCTGAGAAAAATGTAGCTAGTTACACTACAAGCTACATGACAAAGGTAGTTCACTACATTGAAGCTTTTTTTTATTTATTAATTTAAAAAAAGAAAAACACAGAACCAAATTCTTCCCAATCAATGTCATCAAGAAAAAAAAACTGTCAGTCATACAAACTGGTAAGCAAAGAAAATGGTCAGTTAAATTGTTTATTGTAAAACAAGTTGTGCCTTTGCAAGCAAATGCTCTTAAAAAAAGAACCTCCCCAAAAGGTTTACAATATAGAAATATAGGAATATAGTGTTTTACAGGCTCTCTTTTCCATGCCTGCTAACATATCAGTGCTTCCAAGTCAAACTGTTATCAGAGATGTCGTCAGCCAGCGCACTCATCACACACACACACACAGTTTCTTCGTTTGTAGCTTGACTTACCTATCCTATCTTTCAGGTAGCATTTTTTTCCAGACTACATCAGAAAGCACCGCGCTGTGTTTGGGTGTTAGAGAAATGCTGGGAAAATGTAGCTTTTGTGAACACTACCGCACTACATGACCCACAAAACAGCTTCACTACTGAAAATGCTACTTCATGTAGAAATAGCAATACTACCACTTCGCTACAAAGAAATGTAGTTGAACTAGTCGCACTACTACTTGTGGCGACACTACTGCCCAACACTGCTGATAATTTCTCTTCTGCAAACAAAAACTGAATTGCTAGCATAAGCCTAAATTAGGCTACACAAACATCAAAGACAGGCAGATTCCTGTGATAAAGGTGCTGTCCATGGTGCTGAAACATGCACCTGCCACAGAGAACAAAAGGAGGCTATAGACCTTTTTCACAGCAGAACATTTTGACATTAAATAGTAGGGTAAACACAGGTGTTACTAATGACAGTAATGGCAGGACCCTGGTCTAACAGAGTCAGGGTCTTGCTTTTGCTTATGCTGGCTCATGGGAAAGGCTCGGCTACACTTAAATGGAACAGAACCCTTGTTATTAACACCTGTGCTACTAATATACATCACAGAACTGTTTAAGGAAGAGTTTTGAAAGGACTGAGATCATGAAATTAGTGGAAGCAGGCTTTAAATGGAATTACCTTTAAAGATGCGTTTGATGTTCAGGGGCTTGTCTCCATGGGCTGAGGCTTTGCCACCCTCCAGACTGAAGCCCAAGCCAGCAGAAGTCTTGTGAAGCACCACAGTTAAAGCACCGTCCGGACCCACATTCACCACTGAGACAGATGAAACATTACCCAGAATGATTATGGGGAGGGATTCATTTAAATAGAAGATTGTGATTTGGTAATTTGCCTACTTATAGAATTATTGAACCTAGCTCAGGAACCAGGAACTGATAAAATGATTTACATACGATTCATACTGCAGTTACATTTTAAAATTAAATGTCACTTTGTAATATTTACTCAAAATTTGATCTGGCTGTTACAGTTATGATCAAGAATTTCAAGTATAGTATATTCATTTACAGTATAGTTACAGATTTACAGAAGAGGACAACATTTACAGAAAAAATATGGTCAATTCAAACATGCACAAAGGAGGAGGGAGGCAAGTGTTCAGATGAGGGCGCCATGTAGAGATGGTGTTTAAACTATTTATCATTCACAATATAGTAGTAAGATTGTCCATTTTCCACACATGTAAGCCTGATCCTCACCTGCTCCATGCTCCATACACTTCTTGGCAGAGACAGTCCTGCTTGGTTGACTGGTGACATCATTTCTGTCAGAGACACTTAGGTCACTGTCCTTGCCTCTTCGGATGACGACTACAGCTTGGGTCGAAAGCCTAGCTTGATGGAGGCAAGATAGAGCCTCTCCATGGGTTTTGCCTTCCAAATTTGTGCCGTTTATGCATAAAATGCTGTCTCCCCTCTGGATAGTGCCCTCAAGGCTAGCTATGCCCTTGGTGAAGACCCGATGAACCTGGACAAAAGAGAGTAAGTGCAGCTGACATTTGTAATATATTTGTAGCTGTAGGTGTTCTCTGTACCCATTAAGAATGTAACAATACACCCATTTTCAGATTCAATACAATTCAAATTATATGCTGTACATGGACTACTACACAACTTGGTTTAGCTCAAAAATGCTAAATAACTACTTGTTGCTGATTTAATTGTGGTGTCTTATTTCAGTTTAGTGTTAGATTTCAAAACTTTGAGGCACATCAATAAATAGGAAATATAAGCTAGTTAACATTATCATTTCACCATAAATATTAATGTTAACACTGTTCATTCTGAATATAACACTATACTTACAGTTACTGATTTCTGCTCAAGGTCCACTCCACCAGCGATACTGAAACCAAGTCCAGAGCCTTCCTCTTTCATAAGGACAACAAAGTGAGTATTATCGTTCACCTGCAGAAGTTTAAGACACAAACAACATCAATTAAACAACAAATTTTAAAAAAGTAGTATTTTAAAAGAAAAGACTACAAAAACCTGAGCAGGTGGTACATGGCATCACAACTGTGGCATTCACTTTGAACAGGAGGGTCGGTGAGCAGAATTGTGAAAATGGTGTCACTGCGAAGCACTAGGTGAAGCTCCAGCACATGAAATCTTTAGCACGGGTGCATGATACATGCACACACAGGCCAGAGTAGAAATCTGTCCTACTTTTGCAACAGATTTGCATGTGCCTATTCAATCAGTGGATTGTATGTGTACAAACTGGGCGCGACACGAATGGGATAGAACTAGCCGCTTCGCAAAACCTTGCTGCATACCGTCTGTTCAGAGTTTAAGACATTAAATCAAAAATATATGGTCGTGTGTACAGCATTACAGTAGTTGCAGATGTGGGTGTTACTACAGTCTGGTTACCTCGGAGAGGGCCTTGGCCTCCTGAAGCAAGGCCAATACATCTGATTTTGTTGTCAGGGTGGACAGGGTTGCTTGCAGCTTGCTCTGGTTCACAGGAGAAAAAGCCAGCTCCTTTAAACTGCAGATAAAAGGAATCAACAGTTTTGTGTCTTGCTCTGAAATTACCATTTCAAATGTGATTATGCTTTTTTAAATAAGAATTACTCCAATCAAAAAGAACAGCTTTAAGAAAGCGGAATAACAAAGTGCAGTGAATATATACTAAAATTATCACTTAATTGATTTGATGAATCACATGAATCCTGATTTCCTCACCTGATGGACCAGCCTGGTTGCTGCCCATGGATTCCTGGTTTCTCTTGAGGAGAGTCTTCACTGGCCACAGGATCACCTTGGCTCACCCGGTCCACACCCACTCCTGCCGGGGTTTCAGACTGGGGACACCTCTCAGTTACAGGGGATTCCATGACAGGATGAATTCCCTCATCAACTTTATAAGTCACTGTAGCTGCTCCACTGGAGAAGTCCTCTGTGCATAGTTTTTCCAGGTCAGGCATACTGAGAGCCCTGAGCTCCCGCAGCCTAGTGCGGGAAAGTTTAGCATTTCCCCTGGCATGTTTGCTCCGCAGCACTGGAGAGGTCTGGGGGGCAATCGCATCCGAAGCTTTGGGAATTTCACTCACAGCTTTGTCCTTGGTGAGGACAGCTGTGTTGCAGCCTGCAGGCGGCAGGTCAAAGTTTATCAGTGTAATGCTCGAGGGAGACTTGCCATGCAAAGGTGAGAGAGATGTGATAGGGTTTAGATTCTCCACACAAGAGCTGAAACTCCGTCGCAGTGCACGGCAGTCAATGGAGTTAACCAAGCCCACATAACCAGACAGCCTCTGGTTCAGTGGGGGCCTACATGTCAGAGCATAAGACTGAATATCAATGCATTTGACTACAGGCTTGTCAAAACTAGCCAGGTTTTCAAAGGACTTTATCTTCTGTCGGACAGAGAAGGGATTGGGATCCCCAGGCAAGGCAGCGTCCATAGAGAAACGGTGCTTCTCCATTGTCCTGATGTACAGTGTAGACCTGCTGGATTTCGGGCCCTCACCTGTCTCTGTTGTACAGACTTTAGAACCATTACTTGTGGATGAATGAGTTTCATTTTTAGAAAATGCTGAATTAACTACTTTGTTACTAGCCGTCGTATTTGTTTTTTCTAGTTCAAGTGTGGAGCTGGAGGGTAAAAGCACAGGTTCTAATCTTGCCTCTACACTTCTGTTCATGTCATTTTGTGAAAACAACCTTTGAATTGGATTTGAGTCCTTTGTATTCACAGTTTCTTTGCATGTCAGAACTGGTTTGGATGAGGATGACAGCTGGACCTCTATGAATGATCTCTGAGTCGGAGGTGTATCTTGTTTGCCCTGTGGCACGGTCACTGCCTGGGAGCCCTGCTCCCCTTGGCCTGAACTCACCTCCTTTTTCTTGTCGGCAGATTGCGCGGCCTCTGATGGACTGGCTTCAGGCTCGGACTTAGTCCTATCTTGTCTTGTCTCATCTAATTTGGGGGAGGCAAGGCTGCTGTTCATATCCAGCTGTTGATTGGTCTTCAAACAGTTGTACATGGCTGCTTTCTTGGCTTGTGGTTTTGGGGATTGGATGGGGGAAGCACTGACTGTCCTAGGAGCTGGTCTTTCAGTTGTAGTAGGTTTTAGGGAAAGCTGCTCCTGTGGTTTGTTTTTACTCTTAATGCTCAGGCCCTTCAGTTTGGCAGCACTAGTGCTTGTTCTGTTTTGAGATTTATCCTGGAGTTTCAAGTTACTACTCAACACAGAAGAGTCTGAATCACTGAGAACTTTTGGGCTGGAGGTCCTAAGCAAAGGGCTGTTGGGGTTGCTTGAAATTGTTCTGGTAAGCAGGACTTTCTCTCTTTCCTTTTCTCTCACAATTAGTGATGCTGACACTCTTGTGTCTGATCCACTGTTGCTTGGGTTCGAGGTCTTTGATTCCACAGAAGTTGAATGGGGTGGTATTTGTGTACTCAACTTTACTGTATCTGAAGTCTGTGAGGCGTTTGAATGCACTTTTGCAGTCCTGTCCTGACTCTGTGGAGTGACACTGTAGGTATCTACTACAGGGAGGGGACTACTATAAACCTTTAGACATGCCACAGATGTTCCACTTGTGTCACATGGCCCGTTGGCATGACTAATGCGGCACTCTGTGGACTCGGTGAAAGGCACATGTATTGTATCCTTGGAAGACTGGCATTGCTCTTGTCCAGAGATGGCTTTGGGTTCCCCGATCAAATAGGCACCTGATGACTGAGATAGCTGAGTTAGCTGTAGACACTTTGTTGTTACAACAGGATGGCTTTTGTTTTCTGGTGAAACAACAGTCGAGTGCTGCAACACATCAAAGGCCTGAGCCATGTTTGCACTTTGGCTGCTGGGAGGCAACGGCCCATTCTGTGACTGGTTGGGCTGAGACTGGTTCAGAACAGCATGCTGCTGAGGTTCACAGAAACAGATCTCCACTTCTTCCTCATCTGAGTGTGGTTCTTGTAAATTTGCTCCACTGCTGGGCATTTTATCAACGATGTGATGGTTGCCAGTGTTGGATTCACTCTCAGAATTTTTGTCATCCACCATATCGTAGATACATTTTGAGCCAGCATCAGGCCTCTCCTGATTTGATCCACTAGAAAAATTGGAGCTGTCATTGTTGACATTGCTTAAGTTTCTGGAGTAGCTGTTTAAGAATGTTTTCCCCAGAGACATGAGGCAACCTTTATTATTTCCTGTATTCAAGATGGAAAAGTCTAGTTGACTGGGCCATGTTTGAACTGGAACATCACCTTTCTCAGGCAGGCTTACACTGTTTTGGCTTGAGCAGCATGGTACAGTCTCATTACTTAATGCTTTGGAGGGGGAGTGGGAGGTTTTATGTTTATCATTACAGAAGCTCTGATCTAATATAAAATCATCTATATTGGTGACAGGTATTTCAGAGTCATGATTTGTTTGAGTTGTAGCGTGGTAGCTTTTCTGTGGCAGGGAATTCCCTGTATTTACACTTATTTTTCTTTCATCAGCTGCCCCTGGAGCGGGTGGGTCCATGCTGGTGGCCTCATCATAGACCATCGATGACATTATCAAACTGGACAGCCGATCTACAGCTGTGAAAAGAAAAGATAAGAAATAGTAAGGAGCTGTTGTCAGACATGCCCGATTCAGAGAGATGACAGTGTAGTAGTAGAACATTTCACAAGACCATTTTTCCAACACACTTTCTACAACCTATACATTCTAAAAACTAAGAAACTGCCAGCTCAAGTGGCAAGCTGATGAGGTCACACTTATATGAATACATAAACCTTATTATCCATGACAGTGGAAATAAGGTTTATGACATTAGAAGGGAGGATTTAGTGTAGGCAAGATCATCGATCAACTCTAAGCAATTCTTCAACTCACAGTTACAGCCTAAGACATTATTCCTATCACATACACTTTACATTGAATTGATTTCTTGACCATGCAAACATACTCTTAGGATTTGGAATCAAGTCTCTAGCTCAACACCAGATCACCACCAAGATCCAGTCAACTGTTCCATGGCCCAAAGCCCCTCTGTCCACCAATTTTCATGAAAATCTCTTCATAGGTTTTTGGGATATATTACTGACATAAACTAACAAGGGCAAAAACATAACATTTAGTTCTTGTTTCTAAATAAAATAAACATTCCTAGACCAGTGCCATCTCTACTAGGGCTGTCGCAATAACAATATTGAAATATCTTGCTATTGATAAGCCAACAGTAGGGGATGGCAAGCAACTGCCACAACCGCTATTCTTGTTTTACACTCAATCACATGTGTATTGAATGTTAAATATATTCATAATGAAAACAAGAGTTAAGCTTAAAAGATTCATCCAACACAATTTGCTGTATTTATTTTCATTTGACATTTGACATTTTTTCTATTGAGCCTAGGCTATACGCTAGGCTTTATTTGTAATATGCCTAATAATAGTTTAACAATAAAGCTAATTTAAAATCAGGATAAATAATATTGCTAATATCGCACACTGTGCTTCTGAGCCACCCTAAATCATCTCTGGGGAAATTCCTTCATCGTGACAGCCCTAATCTCTACTACATCTTCTCTGTATTAAAAAAAAAAAATTCAGAACTCAAGTCCAAAATTCAGACTCTGGTGCTAAAGACTCTATGTTCTTGTTCTTTGTCTAAAAATCTCTAGATGGAGAGCATTCAGAGGAGCTGAAGGACGTAAGCTCGATTCCGACTTGGCTGTCATCCCTCTGGATGTGGTAGGAAAATGGTACATTTTTGACTCAAAACATGTAGTGTAGTTTGGTCATATTATTATTTTGCATAGGACTATGGTAGTTAACTCAGTAATGATACAAAACAAAAACATTTATAATCCTTAAAGTAAATATACAAGGAAGTAGGACATTGTCTTGCTTAGAATAGGATACTACTTTGTCATTCAACATAACTGCATTGTCAAAAACTAACTAATCCACCAAAGCAGAGGAGGGACATGACTGAAGCTCTTGGTTGGTCATGATGAACAGTACTCCATCTAGTGATGAAACAATATTGCACAGCCTTAGAAAAATTTTACCAGCACAGTTCTCTTAATCCTCATTAAATTAATTAAAAATAGAATGTTTTACTTGATAGAAATAAAAATAAAATCCATCCATCCATCTATTTCCCACGCTTATCCAGGTCTGGATTGCATGTTAGCAGGCTGAGGAAGGCAACCCAGGCGTTCTTTTGTCCACTGGGAGTCGCCTGGGAGACTACTTAGACCACCTCAACTAGCTCCTTTCAGTGTGGAGGAGCAGCAGCTCTATGTGAGCTCCTCACCCTAGCCCCAAGGGTGAGACGAACCATCCTGTGAAAGAAGCTAATGTCAGCCATTTTTATTTGCAATGTTATTCTTTTTCACTACCCAAAGCTCCTGACCATAGCTAAGGGGTGGAACTTATGTTGGCTAGTTCATTGAAACCTTTACCTTCAGGCTCAGCTTCCCCTTCAACAGCACAGTCCAGTGCAAAGACCACATAACTGTTGGCATCAATCTGTCTGTCCATCTACCACTACGTTTTACTCTCAGTCATGAACAAGGCCTCGAATACTTGAACTCCACATGGGTCAGTAACTCAGTCCCAACTTGAAGGGGGTAACCTATCTTTTAACCACAGAGAACCATCCTCGGACTCAGAGGTGCTGACCCTAATCCCCACTGCTTCACACTTGGCTGCAAACTGTCCCAAGTGCCTGCTGGAGATCACAGTTTGATAACTGCAGCAGTACTACTTCACCTACAAATGCAGATGCAATCCTGAGGTCACCATACTAGACCCTCTCCAATCCTCCGCTGCACCTATAAATTCTGTCCATGAAAATCACAAACAGAATTGGTGACAAAGAACAGCTTTGACAGAGTCAACACCCACTGGGAACAAGCTTGACGTGGTCCCAAGAATGGGGACTCTCACACTCTGGTTATGGTTTTCCAACTAACTCTTCTGACTTCTGCCAAAGGGTGAGGCCTCCCTGAAGTTTCCAGCCCTGCCTGCTCCACAGAAGGCACATCTGTCAGGTTTGGGAAATCCTTAGTGTTGTGTCCACTGTCCCAACCTCATCCTCATTTCAGGTCAGCACATCCCTGTCCCTGCTGAGAACAGCCTGGACAAAGCCCTGCCTACCACTTCTGAGCTGCCCTATGATTTGACCTCTTCGAGGCCAACCAAAAGTTCTTCTTCATGGCCTCACCAAGGTTTTCCCACACCCAAGTCACATTCGAAAGAGCTCCTTCCTCTCAGCCTGATGACCTCTCTCACCAGTGGTATCCACTACCAGGCTCTTGGGATGACACAAGAAGCACCAGTAATCTTAAGACCACAATGGAAGTAAGTATTTAACTGTGAGTTTTATCCTCAATTGTTTTTAATCAAGTGCAGTACAGTGTATGTGCATTTTGGGTTATTATCCTAAATCAAATCATATCAAATCAAAAAGACAACAACTCCAAACCGCAGCTTTAATGATGGGGGCTTCGAATAGAGTTAATTTGTGCTCCACGTACCCAGCCTCCTCTGACATGCTGGGGCTGTGAGCTGAAGGCCTTCTGAACAGGGTCCTCAGACATTCTCAGTTTACCCTCAATATGCATTTAGGTTTATAAGGTCTGTCGGGTAATCTCCCCCGCCAACTGATCTAACTCACCACCATTGTGGTGATTAGTTGACAGCTCTGCCCCTCTCTTCACCCAAGTGTCTAGAACATACGGCCGCCGGTCTGATGAAAAAACTACAGTCATCATTCACTGTTGGCCTATGGAGCTCTGGTACCAAGTACACTTATGAGCTATCTTATGTTCAAATATGGTATCTATTATGGACACTCCATGGCTAGGACAGAAATCCAATAACAAAGCACCACTTGAGTCCACTCCCACCCCCTCCATGTTTCTCTGTTATTGCAAACATGAGTTTTAAAGTTCCCAGTAGAAATGTAGAGTTCCCAGGTGGTGCCTTCAACAGAACATCCCCCAGTATCTTCAGGAACACCTGTTACTCCAAACTAGCATTTGGCATGTACACTGCAACAACAGTCAAAGCGCCACCCCTCCAACAGGACAGCTCAGTGAAGCGACCCTCTTGTTCACTGGGACAAACTTCAACATGGCAGCCCTCAGATGGGGGCTAACAAGTAACCCCATGTCTGCCCACCACCTCTCACCCTGGACAGCTTCAAAAAAGGAGAGAATCTGGCCCCTATCCTAGAGCACGGCTTTGGAACCAAGACTGTGTGTGGAATAGAGCCCAACTACATCTGGCTGATATCGCTCAATTTCCTATATGAGCTCTGGCTCCTTCCCAGGTGAAATGCCACATACTAAAAGGCAGCCTCTGTAGCCAGTGTTCAGATAGTGTTTAAATGATTGGTTTAAAAAACAAACCAAAAAAAAGTCCATGTGCAAAAACATTCAGGCTAACAATGACCGTTATCCCTGATTCGTACAATGAAAACTGAACAGATTGAGTGTGAAAATGACAGGCTAGTGCTAGTTTGTTTCTTTATCTTTCCTTGATCCTTTGGATTCTGGTTGACATTTTTGAGAATACTGCCCCCACCTGGCATGGAGACTTACTTCACGCATGTCAACCGTTGGATATAGTCTGTGGGGTGTCTTCACTGACAACGTTTGGCAGGCGACAAGACGCAACACAAAGTTATCTAACCATGTTTCAGTCAGCACTTGTTCTTTTACGTTGGCTTGGTATGTCCTGGGCCTAATATCAAACTGATATAAGGAAAGTGTACAGGGAATTGAGAAGCTACAAGGTAAATCTACCATTAGCTACTAGAGTTATAATGAATAATATAGTCACCATGGATACAAAGCCAGATGCGTGCAGTTCCCTTTGGGAAGGTGAAGGGTACTGTCGGCAATGGAAGGTTGATCCTACATCTTAAGGCAGCATTGGAAGGAAAGACACACTTCTCTATTTAATGAAGATCTAAGTCAAGGTTCCCATTCCTGACTCTGTTAAAGGACCTATCTACTGACATCCAGAGAAGTGACGGAGATTTTTTGCCAGTGTTTGGGCCAGGTCTGTGTTGTAAATAATAGTGTCAATAATAGAGCTAGCTCCAAGTAACTGTGAGGTTGCACTGGATGTAAAAGGAGATAAAATAGTTTTTTTATATATGTAAACATACTGTATACACACACACAATGAGGTCCAAAAGTCTGAGTCCACTACCTTGAACTGTTTGATTTAATCATTTATCAAAAAAGCTAGTTTTACTTGATTGATGTGTATTGATGATACTTATTGAACTACATTATTCAAAAATGATAAATAGATTTTTGAGAAATGCTTGTATGAAACTGAAATATATCTGAATTATTTTGTTTGCATACATTTAGTAAGGTTTTCTGAAGTTGCTGTCACAGCAGGATGTTGCAGACAGTGACCATACCATCTGAAGACAAGCATATCAAGCTAACACCTTTACAAGACAGAACATCCACATGTAAGATAGAAAGCAAACCTAACAACACTCTAATGCAGTCTGTAGAAGTACAGTCAAAATGTGATTGGTAAACTGCAGTCTTAATTGGAGAGTGGGAATGGTTTGCCTAGTCTTTTGCAGAAGTGTGCCATCCCCTCAGCCATTAAGATTTGTGGAAGAGATTTCAATACATAAAAAAAAAAACTACATCTAATTTGGACTTCCAAGGTTTTTGTACCCGAGTTTCATTCACTCTGATGTTGAATGACTTACAGTGCCAAGTGATTTTAAACAGGGTCTCACCTGAAACTGGCCTTTTGACCTCCAAGGAGAGTGTTAGAGGGAGGTTGTGCATGAATTCACAGATCTCCTGGTAACTAGATGAACATACTGGTTTATCTTCAATAGCTACAATCTCATCTCCAATGCTAAGTTTGCCCATGGATTCCTAGAAAGATGAGGGCACATAAAGGGACAAAACAAAACTTTTGATTGAGCAACAGTAATCAATGTTTAAAAAACAAAAAAAAAGTATCTACTATCTGTTAGCTGACATTGGCATGATGTGAGGATTAGGCAGACAAGACATACCCTTTCTGCAGCTCCTCCAGGCCTTAATCCAGTGATGACTACCTTCACAGGGGATGACTTGATTTCCAGGTCAAGGCCAAAGGACTCCTCCTCACTCCTCCTCAGGGTCACTGTTTCAATGGTACAAACGCCTGCCAACTCGCTCATTTCCCCCTTCCTACAGTTGTGAAGAGGTATCGACCAACCTGAAGTCCTGGGGGATATTCCTCCACTCTGCGAGGCTTGGGATGGTTGTTGGAGTGAGGTCAAAGCTGGAGAGGGCTCATCTCCTTTAGGCTTCGTTTGCTGGGGAAGGTTGGGTGCTTCGATGCTCATCATGCTTTTTACCCGTGTTACTGCTTTGTGTTCTAGCTTGGGGGAGCGCTTAGACTCCATTTGTCCACCATCTCTACTCATATCCTTCTTAATGGACAAATTACTAGACCCAGAGGTCTTGCTGCCTGCCTCATGGTTTAAGGGGAAGTGAATGGGCATGAAGGGTGACTCTGAACCTGAATGTAAGGTGCTACCTTCCTCAGACTCCAGCGAGCTACTGTAGAGTGGCGTGGCCACGTCACTACTTCTGTCCCTCTGCAAATCTCTGCTGTCTTCATCTACTTCCAATGATGATGTAGCAATTGCAATTCCTGAATCATTTTCAGGTAACTGGAATGCCTGAGCATCACCGGAGGCTACGGCCCTGGAATTCATCGCCCTGCAAAAAGTCGAGGCGTTTTCAGCGTCGTCAGGGTCTTCGTCATCATTACTGGTATCATCCTCATAGCACATCACCTGACGCTGGCGGAGAAGTGGGCTCCGAACTGAGGCGGGGCTGGTGCCGACACTGGGCTGGCACGCTGCCTCCACATGATGGTTCACAGGTCCAGACGCCTTCCCTTGCGTTGCATGGTACACAACGCCACCCTCCACTCCTGTGAGAGAGAAAGTGAGCTCTGAGAATAAAATGCTGGTGATGGTTTTTTCGGATAACGCCGTTTCAAACAAACAACACTGTAACTTTCATTTGAGATTTGTGTCAGACAGATGACATGGTTCCCCAAAGACCTGAGACTATAGCTTTAACATGATATTCAGTGTTTGAATGCACTGTACCATGTGACTGTGAGGAGGGGTCATCCATGGAGGTGCTGCAACTCCTGATGTGGAACATGTCATCACTGGTAGAGTCCATCAGCATGGATTCAGACAGGGACGAATGGCTCGCCATGTCCTGGGAGAAGTACTGTGATAGCTCTGTCTCTGAGCTCAGGGATCCCTGCTGCAAAGATGGTTTGATACCACAGAGGAAAGAACAAGTGAAAAGTGAAAGATGAAGAACAGAGGAAGGTAACTGATATGGACTCAACATTTCTGCTATCCTTGTTTTCATTTTCACTTGCACATATACATTTTTGATTTTAGCAATGTATTTGTTTTATTGTAAATAACTTGCCTTGTTTGGGGTTGATTTTCGTCATAATGTAGATTTTGGCAATGTCTATGGAAGGTCATATAACCTCCTTTTATTCTTTTCTTATTTATTTCCTTTTTTGTTGAATGTGATTTATATTTACTGCCGCAATAACCCAATTCCACAGGCACCACTTAACCATCTTCTAATCTAATTTAATCTAATATAATCTAATCTTCTTTAGTCTAGTCTAGTCTAATGAGAGTATTCAGACCTACTGGAAAAGTTTTTACATCACATTTAAAGAGCCATCACAAACTGTCATTGACTAAGACAGAAACTTTCCAAGAATAAAATGCATAATGAAAAACAAACCTTTACAATGGCCACTTGCATATAAACCAAACCAAATACAATGATATTACCAAAAGCAAGATGAACAAAGTTAATTTAAGGATTGTATTGACTAAGGAATGAAATACATACTCTACTGGCAGGCTCGAGGAACCTCTTCATGGTCCAGCTGAGACCAGGGGAACCTTCTCCCAGCTTCGCCCTCACTGTTGGGGAGGGACTCTTTGAGGGGAGACCTGCAGGTTGAGGTAAAATGAAACCTGATGAGCTCAAATATCAAGAGCAAAACAACTATTTTCACTTGGGCTCCAAGGCCCTCACAGCACTCAACTTCCTCTAACGCCCAGTATTCCTTAGCAGCCACAACAACTTGTAAAAATAACTTGTAAGAAGATTGTGCCAGAGCAAGTTAAACAGGAAAGGGATATACAGACCTAGAGTGTGCAGTGAGTGTCCATCTTTGCTCAAATTGTCCCTGTGAGTGGATCGAGCTATAACACGGTCCATCTCCTGCTCTGATACCTGGGAACGGAAAACAAGACGCATGAGTTTGATCAAAGCTGACTAGTCTGCTTACAACACTGTCACGTATTGGCCAAAAATTATTGCAATCATTTTCAGGTGCCTTTTTCACAGGACCGATATAGCTGGAAGCATTTTGGAAACTAAACCCTTAATCATATCTGAAGTTAAAAATGGCTTCAAACTGACCACCAGGTGGTGCTGAGACTGTGAGCACGCAACTCTGTTACCACTCAATAAGGACTAAAACATATTTTACATCTTTTGCTCCAGCATAATTTAAAATACTATGAAATAAACTGCACTTATTCTCATTTAAAAGAGTTTATAATGTTGAATTGAATATGGCACTTTGGTCATTGTCAAGTTGGAGCAATTACTGCTTCACTCATTGCCAGTCAGTAATATAAAAATATGAATCCAATATGAATCAAATATGAAATAGAAATACAAGTGCTCAGAATTCTAGGATTTCTGTCAGTTTGTCCCACACTCAGCACTCTTTGTAAATTTGAAACAGTTTGCTTCGCAAGGGAGGGGACAGGGTCAGGACCAGCTCTCCCCAAACCACTTTCCTTCCAGAGACTGGTTGTTACTGTTGTCCAGTTTGGCTGTGGCTTTAACTTGTGACAAAGATCAGACATTAATACTGACTTCTGTTCTGTTTTATCTTTGGTATCAGGTGAATCTTTGACGGCAACTTGTTGAATCCAAACCCCCAACAATTCTACCTGTTCTTAAAGGAATACTCCAACATTTTGGGCAAAATACCCACTTCTGACTTACCCAGATTGAGACAAGATGTTTGATACCATTTTCACCTCTGTTCGTCCACTGGTTCAGTTCCTATATGGTTAGCATTTTGTGCTAGCTTAGCATGACTTGAAGTCTACAGGAGTCATTAACCTAGCATTGTCAAAGAGGGGAAAAAATACTACCACTACTAATAATAACGTACAGCAACTCCGAAGCTGTCTTATTTATATAATGTATTATGCATCTTGGAATTTTTTTTTTTAAATACTAAAGTCGTTTTAGGAGAAGTTAGATGGTAAGTTAGGGTTAGGGTTATTTTAAAAGAAAAAAAAATGTGTGTATTGCACTGTGTAAGAGGCATGATATACTGTGTAAATAAAACAGCTTCAGAGCTGTGTTAAAGTTTATTTTTTTCACTTTGGAGAAGCTGTGCTAATGACTCCTGTAGACTTCAAGTCTTTATGCTAAGCTAACATGAAATGCTACCCATAGGAACTGAACCAGTGGACCTAAAGAGGTGAAAATGGTATTGAACTTCTTGTCTCAGTCTGGTAAGTCAGAAAAAAGGTTCTTTGCCCAAAACGTTAAAGTATTCTGTTATGATAAAAGGGGCCATACCCAGTACTAGACAGGTGGACTTCACTGAGTGGATACGTGAAAGGAGAATGGGAGGCTACATGAGAAGAGACAGTCACACACACAGAGTACATCTTACCTTGGGGTTGGGGTGTCTGCTTATAATAAGGCTAACTGGTCCAGGGCCACATTCACTGAGGATGGCATAGGCTTCACTCAGAGCAGCGTGACGAAGACTGACCGAGTCCACCTCCAGCACCTGATCTCCACGACTAGCCATAGAAGCAAATATGTCAGTACAATACTTAGACTTCCTTGTACATATCCTAACATAAATGCACACAAACACACACACCAGAATTCTCAACAGGTCTAAATATTTGCCTGAACCTGGCCTGACCCAACAATAAGGACGACCTGCAAAATAAATAAATAAATGAATAAAAATAAAAAATAAAAAAGTAGATTTTGACTGAGAATACGTGTGCTGCATATCTTGTGTGAGAACCAGGAAGGTGCACACTATTGGGGAAGACTGCCATGAAATTTGGAAAGCATATTCATGCAGAGGATGAACCCTGACCAAAATGTTGGTGACCTTATGACCTGTCCTGAAAAATGTATAATGACCAAAATGTATAAACCTACATTAACCCACCACTTTCATTCCTAAAATGAAACAGCCCACACCACAAAAGAATAATGTATTTGTTATAAAAAATAATGATGATAATAAAGTACACTGACAGAATAATATTGGTGATTTTAGTGATAACACTTCTGGTACTGATGACAAAAATATGTGTGGGATTAGCTCACCAGCATTTTAAGGCATAGTAAGGCCTCTAGAAGTGAAGTTATTATTATTACTATTTTTAATTCTTATTTTTTTGTTGGGAGAGCTGAGTCCTGATCCAGTGATACATGATCCTCCGGAGGAAAACAATGCCACCCTAAAGACATTTTACCGATGGCCATATGCACCAACCAACCTTAAGGAGGCAATGTGGAAAGACTACACTGTCAATCTGAGCGTTTTGTAGCTCTACATCTGGTAGGTTCATCTGTCACCCTGTTTTCAGAATCAACCGATAACAAAGTGTCCAGATATTCTTACCTGAGTCTTCCATCTATCTTTGCCACAGATCCTGGTGCCAGGCTGTGGATGTAGATCCCCGGAGCTGAGTTCTCCAGGGTGAGACAGCAGGCTCCAATGCCCAGCCCAACACCAGGCTCTGCAAAAACATGAACAGTAATGAAATGAAGCACTCTAATCCAAAATGAGAGAGCCACCACTGGAAAAGCAGACATGAGATCAACTTTTAAAAAATGATAAAATCAGTTTTTAAGGGGAATTTATCCATCATGCAACATAAATATGTCAAGTCCAAAAACAGTGGAACCATTCCAGTGAATTAATCTAAATAATAATGAAATATTGCACCAATTTAGACTTCTTCAAGTCTTTATGCTAAGACTTCTATTGGAGTTCTATTAATATTTAATCCATTTACAGATTTAGACCATTTCAAATATCACTTGATTTTTTTTTTCAGCTCAGATGATAATTGTTTGGCTCTGACCATTTTTACATAGAAATCCAGCCTTCTTCTACTCACAACACTAACTTAGACAGCACAGGATTCACTGTTAAGTCAACTAACCTTTATTAAGAGTGACCTCCATGATGATGCAGTCTTTGGGACCAGGACCTGGGCCTCTCCGGCTGTCACCCTCATCAAATCCTGCTGGTATTGGTGTTCCCCCGCTAGTGTTGGAGTTGGGCGAGCTGGAGCGGCTGAGGGGGGTGGGGGTTGGACAGGGTGTCAGGCTGGGGCTGCGCAGGCGAGTCCGAACGGTTACTGTCACCACGCCCTTCTTTAGTTGCTGTGGGAAAGACGTACACAGAAAGTAAGGAGTTGCATGTCAGAATAGCATAAACACCACCAAGCTTCTTGCTATTATTTCTTGTCTTTGAATCGTTTACTTCAGGAGATGTTGTCAAGTTGGTCTAATGGTCTATACTCATGAAAAGCAACAAACCAGAAGATTTCCTTCCTAAGGGGTTCCTAAGAAACCCTAAATGGCTCACTGACACATTTCAGCAAACATGCTTTTATCAGGATATGCAGCCATATTATGACTGCTGGATGATGTCCCACACTAACCCTGTTCATTTCTGCTTTGATTTGATTTCTTTATGAATAATCTCAGAAAAAAGTCATTGTCTAAACTTCTAAATTTCCAAAATTGAAACTCAAACAGCATCTTTTCAAAAGAAATGCTATGACTGATCACTTTAAAACTGGCCTTATGGTGGAATGGGAGAGTGGAGTAAAGAGGCAGTTTACCTTGAAGGTCTGGATGGCCTGCTGGTGAGTAAGCCCTTGGAGAGATTCTCCATTCACTTCCAGAATTTCATCTCCTATGAGAGAGAGAGAGAGAGAGAGAGAGAGAGAGAGAGAGAGAGAGAGAGAGAGAGTCATAAATGAGTGGAAGCAGAAGAAATAGCCTGTAGAGATATTAGAATGAAAACTAGTGGTTACCCTCTTTCAGCCGTCCATCAGCTGCAGCAGCTCCATTAGGAAAAATGGTCTTGACAAATATCCCCATCCGACCACGTGCTGAATCCTGCCCACCAACAATACTGAAGCCCAGGCCCTAAAAATGTCAGTGTCAATGAATGTCAGAACTCAATGAAAACCAGAAAGCAGAATG
>OMLF01056865.1:18817-48099 GCA_900302615.1 Holocentrus rufus | reverse complement strand
GAAGTAGGATCCAGAGGTTGTTTTTGAAAGGCCTGGGTGGGCTGAATCCCATGGGGTCTCAGTGGGGGTGTGAGAGTAATGTAGAGGTAGAGATTGGGGAGGGGGCATTGCTAACCCTGAGAAAGCTCTTTGTTACTTCAGGAATGCCCTCTTGCTGGACAAGGTAACACTGCTTGGAACTTTACATGGGACAGCGTGACTCATGACTTAGCTGAAGTCTCTTGAAAGTAGTTTGAATCTAGCCTATTATTAAAGATAAATGATTAAACAATGATGTGAGCTTCTGCCAGACTTGAAGTTAGCTCTCTATTAACTGTTCTTTTGCAATATTTTTGCTGTTGGTGCACCCTCTTTGGGATGTTGGTGATGCTGTAGGTGATTCTCCTTGCTAGCATTTTTGCCATCCTGGCTGTGGTCATTATTAATGAAGTTTCCCTGCAACAAAAGTGAAACTAGCTTTACTGAGTTCATGGGAAGTTGTCCAGGTAGCAGCAGAGGCTCCACAACAACACCGTTGGACTAAGGAATGCAGCCCACCTTGGTTGGCCAGTCATTCTTTAAGTGGTGGCCTATTGAGAAGGTTATTAATAGGTTTAAAACGGGCTCCCAGCCGCTGCTGAGGGTCCCCATGATCACTTTTATTACTACTCAACCAACCAAGAGAGCAGAGTCAAGATAAAACTCTCTCTCTTCTACCCTACTTCTTCATACATATACAGTCTCTTTTGCTGCAGCCAGACCTTTATGAGTCAAGAAAATAATATATGTGTATGTGTTGAGTTGCTAACACTTCAATTCCTCTTTGTTCTGCTTTCTCTCAAGGCATCCAAACTGGATTGGAGCTGGTTTAACTGTGAAGAGGCTCGGCTTCCTGACAAGTGAAGAAGCTGAACAACTGTTCAGCAGATGACTAGCCCAATCCATGGAGCTCTGATGGACTTAAAAGCCTACAATGTTTACATGAAGGATGAATATCTTTTTTTTTTGTTTGTTTTGTTTTTTTAGACTTATCTTTAGCTAAGACTCACTTCCTTAGTATGCCATGAAGGGAAAAACAAACTTGTGTATGTGTCGGTTTTGATCACTGCATTCCCTCTAGCAACAAAATAGGAGAGAATGGATTGCCAAATATGTGAGAAAATTACAGCTGTCCTTTTGGGATGCAAACACAAGGCGTTAACACCTTTCAGCAGCCTTTTCCACAAATGTATTGCAACTTTTCTGTTTAGGTGTCATGCAAGGAAAGTTAGAGTCAAATTTAAGGAAATAATTTGTGGACATGTATCATGTCCAAACAAAGTAAATACTGCGGGCCAGGCACCAGAGGTGAAAAAATAAAATAAAAAACCTTTCGTCCTGTCAGAATGAGATTCAGTTCAGTATTGACACAAATGTTAACACTTTGTGTCATGATTTTTAATTACTTTGCCATAAAACATCTTCAAACAAGTTGAGCTATGCAAATGAGCTAAGCCTTTAACAAATATGCAAATTTGCATATCAGAACACTTGTCCCCCCAGTGGACAAAATCAGAGTGTATTTTACAGTTTAATTCTGATAAATAACTAAATAGTTGAATATTGAAAAATGCTATGTATAATTTCAAAATCATTTTTTCGTGAAAGTACCCAATATTAATGAAATGGAGACATTAATAGAAAATCAGGTTTATAGCGCTTCATATCAAGCATGCCTATCTAGATCTAACTGGTAAACAATCACAGAAGAAAATGATGTAATACATTATGCAAAAAGGGAAAAACAAAGAGATATTGACAAGATACTAAAAGGGCATTTAAGTCTGTAAATTATTTTTTAAGAATAGGACAATTTTGTTGCCTATGTCTACAAGTTCATTTGAAACAAAAATTAAGCTATAAAAGTGTAATTAACCATCATTTCAGTTACAGTAGTTAGAGGCAAAAGAATGTATCGACAAGATTGAGCATTTTCACCTGCGGTGCCTCGCCTGTAGATTCAGGATGTAGGCTTTGTGTTATATTGAATATCTAATAAACTGAATCACAACTGAAGTGGAAGAACCCCTCGGCATCTCGTGCATATGAAGCAATTCATCCACTCCCTCTGATGATTGTGAATAACATTCCAGCCAAGTGAGGTGTGTTGTACCTCAAAAAAGAACCAGTAAGTTCAAATTTTTTATACTCTCAAAGCTTAAAAAAAAACAAAACTGTTTTTGTGTGCAGTGAAATAAGAAGAGCTTCTCTTTCATTGAACTCTGTTTTTGAAGTGATTTTTTTTTACTGTGTTGTCTTTTCTACAGTACTTGTGGGTTTTACTCCATGATAAAGTGACTGTTTGCACATTTACGTCTCTACCCAGGAGTGTTTCTTCTACGTTTCTTGCAATAGAGATGATAATTGAATTCTGAAGCATCAAAAGCGGAACAGGTGGCCTGTTTGAGATGTACGCTAGCTTTGAGCTCTGGAATTAGGCTTATTCATGCTGAAGCCTGCTGGGTAAAATGTGGTGTATTCTGTGGCTGTTCTTGTGTAGTAATGGTTGTGTTAAGAAACACCTCCCATCACACACACACACACACACCCAGTCATGCACACTTGCCTTTCTATACTTTGTAAGGATCTTCCAGTTGACCCTAATAATTGTGACATTTTCATCAATCAGCATCACCTCTATCACTGACTGATATAAAACAGAAGTGATCAAACCTTTACCATTTTCAGGTTCGATTCCTGTGGTTAGCATTTCGCGTTAGCTTAGCATAAAGACTGGAAATCTGCAGGAGTCATTAGCCTAGCTCCGTCAAAGTGAATATAACCTAGTTTCTACCATTAAACATCTCCCAAAACAACTCATTTTTCAAAAAGAAATTCCAATATGTGTATTTCAAACACACGTGATACATTGTGTAATGACATCAGCTTTGGAGTTGCTTTAAGGTTTATTTTTTCACTTTGATGGAGCTAGGCTAATGATTCCTGTAGACTTAAAGTCTTTATGCTAAGCTAACACAAAATGCCACCCATCCAAACTGAACCAGTGGACGTACAGAGGTGAAAATGGTATTGAACATCTTGTCTCAGTCTGGGTGAGTCGGGAAAAGCATATTTTGCCAAAAACATCGGGGAATTCCTTTAATGAAAGCTTTTCCATTTACTGTACTAGACACTGTGTGGTAGCTCTTTCCAGGGAAAGCAAGTCATGTTTTTCTGGTTTGTTTGGAAAAAGAGAAAAAGAAGTGGGTAATTAGCATGAGCAGTGATAGCCACCATGGCTGAACAGACAAAGAAAAGAGCGCCACCTAGAGAAACTCTTATCAACAGAAATCCCAAGGAAATAATCAACTATCTCACAGATTACCACCTAAAGCATTACCTAAATGTACTCCTGATTCTTAACCCATGTCCTGCTCCCAAACATGACCTCACCTCACAAAAATGTCTGCACTCTGAAGATCTAAAACACAAACTGGTCCTCACAGGGATAGAAAGTCAAGAACAGTCACATGACAGATCTGCTTCCATCAATCAACACTTCATTAACAAAGCTGCTTACATATGCGGTGTTCAGCTAGCCTTAGCTCATCTCAGCAACAGCATATGTGTTATCCTGATATGCTCGACTTGGTCACAATGTGCTACGATTAACAATATATTATTGTACAGAAGTAATGACATCATGTTATATGGTATGCATTCTGTTTTTGTCTACTGGAAGTCATCATTTTGTACAAGTGGATTTGTTTTCACAATGTGAAATTCATTGCTAATAAAAGAGTTTTTGCCTCTTGGCCAAGCCCTGACTTGTGATCCAAACATTTGTGTGACAGGATGGGAGCGTGGTAGCTTACATTATCACATGCTGGTTCACAAAGAAAGTAACTACCTACCCACTTGAATCATCTCAGGAATGCTTTTGTTCTAATGATTACCTGCAACTTTTAAATCTTTTGCTGCACAATGGGGTTTTGTATCCAGCCTTTTCACCGAAGCCATTTACGAGCTTGTCATCTACTACAGACAGCTTTCACAAGTTCCTTTGATACAGCACTTCCTTGAGATATCATGTGTCAGAAAGCAGAAACACCAGTTTGACTTGCTTCTTCAGGCAAAGACACACACATGCACACACAAAACTCCACCCTGATTTGTGGAGTTTTTCTACATGTCTGCAAGTAACTCAACTCCAGACTTTTTCCTTCACCACTGAACATGTGCAGTGAGAAGTGCTGTGAAGCCCTGCAGGTTTTTATTTCAAATGGTCTCTTCTTGACTGAGAGGAAAAGACTTAAGGTTGAAACGTGCAGGGTTGCAGCCATTTGCTGTGCATGTTTCTATCCTGGTATCTCCATAGGCCCCGACTTGTCATAAATATTAGGTTGCCTTTGCCTTTGCATTGTTTTTGATAACAAAAACAAAACAAAACAAAAAATAATCTATTTGGACACATTTAACTGCCTACAACATGTACTGCCTGAGTTCAGAGATCATTTGTATCAAAATCCACAGAGCACCACATGTAGACTGTCATGTAGACTAATACCTTTACTTAAATGAACCATGATCTCTAACACAGGTTTTGAACAGTTGTTGAAAGCATTATGGTAGGGCTGCTACATCAGTCTGAAATCATCAGTTGTAGACCCCCACAGTCGACTGAGAAGGTGGAATACAAGTCTTTTTTTGTGCATTGTAATACCACAATAAAAGAACAGAACAGTGAGCTGATGGAGGAAAAAAATGAGGACCACTATCCCATGGTGAAAAGAGCTAAACGGATACATTACAGTAAATATCTGATTAACAAAGCAGAAGTACAGCAATATGCCTACAGACCTGTGGTTTCTCCTTGTGATGCTTTATTTTATTGTTGTGAGAAAGACTGAAACATCACCTTGTTTTCACCGAGGATAATAAGTTGCTTTATTTGTTTATTTATTGTTTACATGTATTTATATAGCCTACGCAGGCCTTTTTATTTTATATAAAATAAAGACATGACTGCAGTTATTATAAGAGCTTCAGTGAATCAGAAATATGTGCACTGTCTCATTCCTTGTCATTATTCTGACAAAGATTCAGGGTATAAATAGAAATGCAATCGGCGTTGGCAATTGGCCACTAATTAAAATCTTACGCTGCTCTATTAAGAAATATAGGCCTAGCCTATTGACTTCAAATGTTTGCTTAAAATATTTCTGCATTTACTCATAATTGCTTTAATAATCCAAGGTGGTCTATCATCATAGAAAGTTGTGTCAGTCTGCTTTCTGATGGCAGAAAGTCTGTGGAGGTAAGTAAAAAAAAAACAAAAAAAACAAATTGAACAGTCGTATATCCGTATTAGACGGCCGACTCTGAGTCCACTCTGGACATTCTGAGTCAGGTAGCCTACAGCCCTACATTGTAGGCCTTGCTTCTTTTCTTTCTGGATTTATAGGGTTTATTCACGCTGCTCCCCAGAAAACATTTCGAATTTCGAACACTGTGTACAGACAATATTTGCCCAACCGAACTGGATTCAGCACTAGTGCAAATGGACAGTGTCAGGACTGGGGGGGCAATGACCCCCCAACAGCGGTACTGTGGGGGCAATCGCCACAATGCCCCCCCATAGTCGACGCCAATGGGTATCTGAGTGCTTTACTCCACATTGTTTAGCAGTAAGTTAATTGGTGCTTTTTAAAAAAAAAAAAATAACAGTCATGGACGTTTTTCACAGCTGTCATTTAGACATAAAATATCAGGTAAACAGGTGTTGCTAATGACATTAATGAAGGTTCAGTTCCATTTAACAGAGCCTGCTGTTGTTCATTCTTGCTCACTTGAAAGACTCTGCTACACTTAAATGGAACAGAATCTTCATTAATTCCATTAGTAACACCTGTGTTTACCCGCTATTACATGTCAAAATGGTTGATGTGAAAAAGGTGTATTCCATCCATCTCTGATACGATGGAGTTTCCTCTCAGACCACAGCTTCTTTAATAGACTACAGAACCCTGGCACGACGTTCTAGTTTCTGCACACATCTTGTTCATTATTCATTTAATTGTTCAGTAATGTTTTTGGACATTAAATCCTCATTTAAAGGCAGTAATGTATCCCAGAGTTTCTCCTACCATTTAAAAGATGTGGTAGGTCGCCCTGCCATAAGGAGCAGCTAAACCAAGAAGAATTTCATTAGGCTGGCCGTTTGACTGTCATTAAATTTGTAGGGTAAAGACAGATGTTACTAATGACCTGAGGAAGCACACAATCAAACTGTATCTATCTTTCCAAGTCACTGTTTTTATAGAGAGCTGTTGCTGCTGAGTTTGTGTGTGTGTGTGTGTGTGTGTGTGTGTGTGTGTGTGTGTGTGTGTGTGTGGGTGGGTGACACGAGGCTGATGGGTCTCTTTGGCAACATGCCTACAGGAATAAGGGGGCCTGCTGGTAATCAGCAACTGCGAGCAAAGTGGGGTCATTCAAATTCCTGTAGGTGACACCATCTCCAAAGATCTCCAACAGGAGACAAATACTTACTCATCAGAGGATTCTGTGGCACAGCATGGCCTCTGCTATTGTCTTGCACTGTGGTTGTACTGTTGTCTTGTGTTGCAGTTTCTTATTTTGCATTTTGTATGTTTTCCAACCAAGTCAAATTCCTGCGGACGTTGAGTGATTCTAATTCTGATTCGATACTTACGAAAACCAAGCAATATCTGCTGTACGTCCTTTGTGGTTGATTTGGATGTGGCCGTCCAGCCAGTTAAACACACGTTCGCTTCCAAGTTGCAGCAAACAGACGGTTCTTCTGTTTCCTCCAAAGTGAAAGTGAGCTGAGGCACAGCCCCATTCAGCTCCATTCAATTGTGTCCACCTCATGAGCTGTCATGTTAAGTCTAATCTCCCTCTGTTCCAGATCATCATGTCTGGGCTGCTGGAGAGAACGATGCAGCTTATCCTCCCATCACAGAGTCAGCGGTGAGCCCAGAGGCAGCCGCCGCTCCTCCCTGGGCTTATCACATCTTATCAGCCACCAGCACACCTCACCCAACTCCAACACGTGGACGGAGAAAACTATTCTGCAAGGGATGCCAAAAAAGATTGTACTTTACTCCCTGCCAATATATGGGTACTGGGAAATGATCAGAGTGCAGCAAGGCTCTAAAAGATACGATCTGACAGATAAAGCTGTTCCCTGAACATTTTGCCTGGATTTTCTGTTTTGTCCACTATTGAAAACTTGGCATTGACAGTAACATGCCATCATCAGTTTTGCCAGTAAACAGCAGCATTAACAGAGCTAGTACATCACAGGAAACTATAGATGAACGTAAAATAGAATTCTGCTGCCACTTTCCAAATGAAATAAATGATAGAGAGAGAGAGAGAGAGAGAGAGAGTATAGCCTACCCACTTCCTCATCAGCTATCACTACAGCCTTACAAGGCTTACAAGGTTCTGTGCTTTAGACCAATTGCGAGGCTGTCTTAATTACACGATGTGTCATTTGTATTTGAAATATACATCTTGGAATTGTTTTTAAAAACGAGTAATTTCAGGAGAAGTTAGATGGTAGGAACTGTAAGTCAAACTTCTACAAATCTAAAGGGCTTTGTCCAACATGATGTACACTTTGTGAGTTTGAATCATAGACCACTTTCTAAAATGAGCATTTGCATGTGTTGTCTTATGTGAAATCCTCTCTTCCATAGCCACTCATCAGATTAGCACTTTGTGGTCTTTCAGTTGTATAAAGAGCTGCAGTGACCCCCACTGTCCCCCCGAAGCCCACATGGCCCCAAAAGGTGAGCACCCTCGAGTATTCAGTGAAGTGCTTGGAGATCCAGACCCCCGAGCCCACATAAACCAACACTGTCAAAAAGCCTGTGGAAAATGAGTGCAATAACTTTGTGGGGTATCCTCTCTCAAGTCGGTTCATTTAAAGGAATACTCCAACGTTTTGGGAAAAATACCCTTTATTCGACTTACCCAGACTGAGACAAGATGTTGAATCCCATTTTCACCTCTGTACATCCACTGGTTCAGTTCCAATGGGTAGCATTTTGTGTTAGCCTAGCATAAAGACTTGAAGTCTACAGGAGTCATTAGCCTAGCTCTGTCAACGTGAAACAATAAACTTCACAGCAACTCTGAAGCTGTTTTATTCACACAGTGTATCAAGTGTATTTGAAATACATGTCTTGGATTTTTAAAAATAAAACTAGGTTCAATTTAGGAGAAGTTAGATGGTTGGAACTACAGGTAGTAGAAACAAACTGCTCTGTTATAGTTCCTAACATGCCTCCGTTATAGTTCTTACTATCTAACTTCTCCTAAAACAACTCTCTTTTTTTTCTTTCTTTTTTTAAAAATCCAAGACGTGTATTTCAAATACACATGGCACATTGTGTAAAAAAGACAGCTTCAGAGTTATTGCAGGATTTATTTTTTTCACTTTGACGGTACCTTTTGTGTTATGCTAAGCTAACACAAAATGCATTGGAGTGTTCCTTTAAGAGAGAGAAAACAATCTGAACCAACTACAGGAAACAAAACACAAGGTTTTATGGGCATAAGGAGACAGCTGCTGACATCTAATGGAATGCCTTGCACAACAAATGAAGTCTGGACTGATGCTCATGATCATCTATTTCTTCATGTGCTCTGCCATGTGTGCTGTCATTAACAGACAAACCATCATGCTTAGCAAAAGACACAGGGAACCGGGTTTCCAGTGCCTTGCTCTCTGAATCACTGAGGCTCGCTCTCAACTGGTTTCTTAGGTAGATTCATGTTGTGTAATATCCACACACTGTCAGAGCACTAGGATGTGGAGTCACAAGGCCAAATAGATAACAGCCCTGCCCGCATCACAGTGAAACCAAACCAATTAGGCAGTAAGCAACCATATGGCAGGGCGGAAGTGTGGAGGACACTCACTGGGTCTGTAATTAGCAGATATTCTGGAAAATCCAACAACTGATTCATCTTTGGACTTTCTGCTTCAGAGATCCACATCCTCCTACAATAAACATCTTTTAGCATCAGATGAAAAGTGCATGGCTATTATCTAACATCCACATGACAAAACATGCACATATTAAGACTTACGTCCCACAATGATTATATAATAGTGATTTAAATGCAATAGACATTCCTCATTAGTCATCCCAATATGCCAACATTACACCAGGATGAGGAGAGCTTCTGGCAGCCTTGGCCAGATTGCTTGCTTAAGTTTGTATAGTCTGGCATGTCTATTTTCTTCAACACATGTTGCATTTATTGCTTCCTCTTTCTTTTCTTTTTTTTTTTGTTACACTTCCTTTGTTTCATTTTCTGGTTCCCATTTGAGTAAGCATGTAGTGGTGATGCTCGGAGAGACACTGGACTCCACTTTTGAGATTCTGAGCTGTTGTCTTTGCACAGTATGTTACAATTACATCTGTCAGCTTTCACAGAAATTGAATGCAAATAATTAAGCAATAACATAAAGTAACATTTTCAGGTAAACGCCTTTTACTCTGTAGCATCAACTGTAATAACATCTCAGAAGTTATATTCATTCATGAAAGCTTTTACATTGGCTGTTCTAAACAGCCTTTGCCTTTGTTTCCTGGGAAAATCTGGTCCACAGGAAGTGATGTGCTTTACATTTCCATTTATTTGGAATAAACAGAAGAAGTGGGTAGTTCATATGAGGAACAGATTACCACTTAAAGGAACACTCCAACATTTTGGGCAAAACTCTTTTTCCGATTTACCCAGACTGAGACAAGATGTTTGATACCATTTTCACCTCTGTACGTCCACTGGTTCGGTTCCTATGGATAGCATTCCATGTTAGCTTAGCATAAAGACTTGAAGTCAACAGGAGTCATTAGCCTAGCTCTGTCAAAGTGAAAAATAAACCTTACAGCAGCTCTGAAGCTGTCTTATTTACACAGTGTATCATGTATTTGAGATACAATTCTTGGAACGAGAGTCGTTTTAGTTAGATTTAGTTAGACAGTTAAATGATAACAATGGAAGGATACGTGTGTTCAGGGGTTATAGTTCTAACTGTCTAATTTCCCAAAATGTTGAAGTATTCCTTTAAAAAAACTTTTGCACCCCAAAAATACTATAGAGGTTAACACATTGGCCTGCCATGAGTTCATGTATAAATGTAGGAGCAGAACAAGCTACGACCTTCATGATGTTATGCTAATTGTAGAAGCAAATCATAATTGGCCTCTTTGTTGCTTATCAATGTCTGTCAGCTCCCTGTCAAAGTGTGACCCATAGTGAAGCTTGGCTCCTTTGTGTGTTGAGTAGCAGTGCCATGTAATAAGTCGAGCAGGCTCTTTTCATACTCCATCAGCCTTCCCTCACTCCCTTCAACTGTGTAATTAGCTTCTCAGTAATTGCGGATCAGCACGAGGTTGCTTCATGTGATAAAGCCAGTGGCCTCAGTGGAGCTTGAATTTTCACTGTTCCCTGGTCACACTGCCACATTCCTCACTGTGATTAATGACACGCATCTTGTCGATGTACCAAACATACTCACATCTCAATACAATGCACTGCGACCTCTGAGGAGGTTCATCCCATCATGGATACAATTGGATTATGTTTAAAAATAGCTAAAACAAAGATGATCAAATTAAAATTCCTATTGAATGACTTCAGTGATTGGTTTGAAATTGATTTTTTTTTCTTTCTTTGTACTTTGGAATTATTTTTTGCAAAACTAGAAACAAATAGTTTTGGTCAAATGAACTACTTTTCAAGTGGCACTTCTGAATGCCTGTTTACTGCTGTTATGTGTGGTCATGAACCCTCTGTTAAGCAATAAGCTCTCAACCAGGGTAAAATAAAGACATGCTCTACAGTGTAACATGTTAACGCATATGACATTTGGCATAGAAACTTGTTTGAGTTTGTTTTCAGGTTTTTGTCAGGGCTTCTCAGTGTTCTCCAAAAACCTTCCCATTATGGCACAAATGCTATTAACTCATTAAAATAAAATCAGTTAGTTCTAGTTAGGAATCTGTTTTCACAAGTCAAAAAGATTTACTGGAGATATACTGGGCTGACTAGAAACTTCATCATCTCCTAGTTCTTAGGACAGGTATTGTATCCAGTTGCGTGGGATTCAGCTCTTGGCGAAGCGTCTGCCGCTGGCTGTTACTGATTAAGGAAAGCATGTAGGCATACGTTACAGAGGAAAATGGAGCAAGGTTTGGAAAATGTGTTGCTTCCATGATGAAACAATTTACATTGAGCTATTTACAGTACAAGAAGTCTGCTGTAAGCTTCATGGCAGAAAATGTTTGCTGTTTGAAAAAGCAGCATTGATGTAAAATGCTGCAGTTTAACAGGTACTGCATGTATTGTTTAGGTATTACATTTTGCATGCCATCTCAAAACAAAATTACTGTGTTTAGTGCTTGACTGACAGTCAAGACCAGATCCCTAAAAATGGTCCTATCAACTCTTGAATCTTTTCCAAAGGTTGTGGCTTATGAGAGAAAAGGCATGTATTGTTTTTTTTTAGAGAACATGAGAGATTTGTGATTCTCCTCTGAATAGCACCACACATTTATTGCCATTTTGACCCTGAAATAATGGTTGCATCCTTTGAATCATGGGAGGTTTGCATCCCATTTTAATCCAATTACTACATTTCCTTTATCAACAACTATAGGCAGCCACGAAAATCAAAGAGCCTGAATTTGACTCCTCGCCATCAGCTCAAGTCCAAACAAGGGTGAGAGACTCTGCTGGCCGTTTTGTTGGCCAACGAGACAGGAAACACACTGTGGTCACGGGCTATAAAAAAACTAATTATATGTTTAATGGATTTCCTTCTCACGTGGCACTAACATCCTTTTGGTGTGTGTGTGTGTGTGTGTGTGTGTGTGTGTGTGTGTGTCGTGCTGTGCGTGTGTGCGTGTGTGTGTGTGTGTGTGTGGTGGGGGAGGAGGTATCCATCAAATGTGGCTACCATTGCCAGTGTCACTGCATATCCTATTATTCCAAGCCACAGTTAAAGTAGCAATCCACATATTCATGTAAATATTCTACTTTTTCTCCAGTGTTGTAAAAAGTACCCAAAAGTCATACTTGATAAAAGTAAAGATATCTTACTAAAATATTACTTTGGTAAAAGTGAAAGTCATCCATAAGAATATTATGGGTCTTAAAGTATCTGATATTAAATGTACTTAAGTATCAAAAGTACAAGTAAAAGTAAATTTATAAATCTAGCAAGTGTAGAGGCAATAATAAATATTTATTATTATTTATGCCCCCCACCCCCCGTTACTCTGCAAAAATAAAATAAGAAGAAAATTATAAAATTTAAAAATAAAAAAAAAAGAGCCACAGATGGATCACAGTGCTCGCTGCTTCATGGGGCGCTGGTCCAGATCACGCTGCCCAGACCCAGTCTGGAGTGGCACTCCATGATGTAGCCACCACCATCGTCAGATCACGGCTCTGCCAGCTCTCCTAGGTCCTATAGATCCTAGTTGTGAAAGGCAATAATAACAATAGTAACAATAGGACTAATAATTAGTGTAATAATAATAATTGTAGTGGTGAACAGGATCTCAGAGGCAGCAGGAGGCCTGTAACCACAAATCCAGACTCCAACGCTCCTAAGGCAGAAATACCTGCAGAAAGCGATAGAGGGAGAGAGGAGAGAGAGGAGAGAGCACAAAACTACAGGAGAGAGAGAAGATGCTGAGTTAGTAACTAGCATTAATGGGGTATGAATGCATACAGGTGGAGAGGAGAGGAGGAGAAAGGTGCTCAGTGCATCATGGGAAGTCCCCCGGCAGTCTAGACCTATAGCAGCATAACTAAGGGCTGGTCCAAGGCAAACCTGAGCCAGCCCTAACTATAAGCTTTATCAAAAAGGAAAGTTTTAAACCAACTCTTAAACATGGGGAGGGGGTCTGCCTCCTGGACCCAAACTAGAAGATGATTCTACAGAACAGCCTGATAGCTGAAGGTTCTGCCCGTAGATATAGAACTAGCTTAAGCCTAAGACATGTTACAGAGAGATACTGTGTGTTTACATCACTGGATTTTCTATTCATGTTGTACAGAAGAGGCATACTTTAAAAAAATACTGAACATAAAATTACAGAGTATCTTTGAGTTCCTGGAAGCACAATACAGTCAGCCTAAATCTCTCTGCCAAAGCTCTTCTGTTTTGTTTTTTGTTTGTTTGTTTGTTTGTTTTTTTGTTTTGTTTTTTCAAGTGAAGGTCGGGGACCATTAGTCTGTTTGTGTTCTCCAGCTACAAACACCATGTGAGTGTCATGTGAATGACACTAAAGCATTGTGTCAATATAACCGGCTAGCAGAGAGCTAATCAGCAAACTGCTTTTCAGTCTTTTTTTTTTCTAAGTGAAAGGGAGAGAAATATTTGTTGGAGGAGTCTCCTGCTAGGCACCAACTCCATAGATATAGTTGCCATATGCAGTTGATATTCCATCATAAATCCCAAACCAGACCATGAATAATACAATCATATCAAACACCAATCACACTAATATGACAACTCGACTATGACAAGTTGTTTAGACTGTATAAAAAAACGGTACCCACTTTGCCTGTGAGTGCACTGTTTACTTCAGGTTCAGGTAATTGCTTCCTACATTTCCCAGAATGCCTTTTGGAAACCCACAGAGAACTTGCCTGGACATGTTGCACCTAGCTGTTCATTTTATATGTAGGTGGAGAAAGATAATGATAGTGACAGTGACATCTTTATTAAGAAAGTTTTTCCACTTGAGGAAAAAGTGACGTTGGCAACCTTTATAGGCCTTTTTCACAGCAGCCATATTGGCATAACAGCAGGGTAAACACAGGTGTTACTTATGTCATGGCCCTGGTATAGTGCATGCTAGCTCACTGGAAAGGTTCTGGTGCACTTAAATGGGATTGAAGCTTAATTAATGTCATTAGTAACATCTGTGTTTACCTTCTATTTCATGTCAAAATGGCTGCTGTGAAAAAAGTCTATACAAAACACAACATATATTGTGGCTGCATTGCATTCTGGTCTATAGACGCTTATGTGGGTGGAGGAATTGGTATCTTGTGAATTTCTGACTGTTGAACTGTTCAATGTTGGTGCAAAACGTTGAGTTCAGAGAGAAGCCCTTTGATTCCCAAAGACTGACACCAAAACCAGACATTTTACCGTTTAAGATCACTGAAACATTTTCTTCTATGAAATCCTGCAGCTGTGCTGGAAATGTCTTGTCTGGATTTCAAATAATTCACGTGCTTAACCAGTTACCCACAAAAATAAGAAAATGCACCACTACCAACAAAAAGCGAATGAAATGAAATTCAAGGTACATCACCAGAGCTGAAACGCTTTAAGGTGTATTTTTGCTTGAACATTTCCTGTCACATTTGAGCAGCACAGACACCAGATAGTCTTTAAAGTTGCAATCTGACTTGTGTGAAAAAGTTTGCCCAGGAGAAATTAACACTAACCTAACTGCTGGTGTTGCTCAGCTGTACCTTTTAAAATTGCTCTTTTCAAATGCTGCAAGTGATGAATACAGCCTTCATGATATATTACAGCCTGTTTATGGTGTGTAACTGCACTGGCATGTAAATGTATTGTGCCTGTCACTTGAGCATACACTGGAATTTTACACCGGGTAAGTCAGGTAGTATCCCTGCTTGCCCCAGATATTTTCAATGCAACTGTGCCTGTGTGACAATGCAGATGCAGATAATGAGAAATGCCTGACTGCATTCCATAACATGTCTTACTGTAATCCCATACACAATATGTCCAACTTTGAATGGGTTTTATTGGAGTCATTGCATTGAGGATTAAAACTTTTTTTGAGAATGTGTATTATCTCATGTGCACAGAAACAACCTGTTTTGCATTGACATATAAGTGAGATGTGAGATCTGTTTGAATATAGCAGCACACCAAACAAAATGAGCTTTGTACATTGTTCCTGAAAGATGTACAAGATCATGTCACCCAAAAAGTAGTGTGTCTTTATCACAGGAAGACACACAGACCAGCAAATAAAGAATAAAGAATATGATAGTATTAAGCACATATATTCCTATCCCCACTGAGAATTCATCACCTCAGTCAAGCTCCCTCAAATATAAAACTATATAGAGGCATGGGTCTATAAAGCCTGAAGTTGAGCTGAAATGGCCTATTCATCATCACATGCAGCTGTGTCATCACTAGCCATGGGTTCAAGGCAAGACGGTGCAATCCATTCCTCACTGTCAGTGGCAGTGAATTATGACCATATGCAGAGCAGACAGGAGATTTCATAGATGACCCTGTCTGCTCCTCCAGGTCTGTGGGTAACAGAAAGGAGTTAAGGATACTCACCAAACACAGTTATCGTCAGGATTTCAAAAGCTAGGCCCAGCTTTTTACTCCTGTGGCTACAAAGCCAATTTTACATTACAAGACAGATGATCTTGTCACTGCTGAGGAATAATGCGCTTTTCACAGTAATTGTTATTGCCACAGTAAAATCAAGAGATACAAGTTCAATGTGCTATGATTATTTCATTTTTATTAACTTTGATTCACCAAGTGTTGGAGAACATTCTTGTTTAGCTGGAAAAGATCACCCTAAATGGATCACCCTGAATAGAGAACAGAGAAATGTGGAGCCTTTTTTCAGAGGAGAATCTCTTTTTGAAGCCCGCAGCTACTGCTTTGGCCCAGGGAATGCATTCCTTTGTGCAGACATCGCAGCAGATAATGCCAGCGTCACATTCTCTGGGTGACACCATGGGGAAACACTGCAGGGACACCGATTGGCGATCCGGGCTCAGACCAAGGCTTAGGTCCTGGGGGCGACCGATACCTTCAAGTCCCATTGTCTTGTAATTCAGGAGGGCAGGGCATTGACCCCTGCTATGCCGATGCCTCCAGCCACAGAGAAACCAACTTCTACCGGCCTTTGTGATGGACAAGGCAATTAGCCAGGCGAGTTCACCTCCCCCATTCCTCTGCTGTTGTGTGGATGCCTGGAGGAAAACCGAGAATGGCAACGATAGGGCCAAAGGGAATGGATGGAGTTATATTTACTGACGTTTAGATGAAAGGCCACAACCCCTCCACTTCTCTCTCATCACTCAAATAAGCACATATCTCTCCTGTCACTGTTTATCTCCATTTTTCCATTCACACCCCAAGCATTCACAAACACGGTGCAGCCACATCATGGCTATAACATGGATAGATGATCCTAAATCCCAGAGACAATGACCCCATCAACTTGGGTGAGGTCCAAATAATCCTGATTGCTAAGCCTTGTCTAGATGATGACTCCTACTCAACTCTATTGAAGTGCGATCCAAAGTGATGATTCTCCAGTCTCCCAAACGTATCTCCTTTCACCCTCTGTGACAGATGATTGTCCACGGTTTTTGTGATGTCCTGCACACTCATCAACCCTCTTCAACAGCTTCAGCGTGTTGAATCAGCGATGGAGGCTGTGGTGACAGAGAGCTTTCTGATTGACTTTTGGGCCTAAGTGAATCAGGGCATGAGAAGAGTAATGGTAAAGATTCATGCCTTAAGTTTGGCTTCATGCCTGCCTTTTATGGCATATTTGGGACGTCGACTACACTCTCAAGTCTTGTGAATGTGCACTAATTTACAAACAGGTGGAATTCATCATGTTTTTATGAGTAATTTCCTGAAATTACATGTATTTGCTGAATGTGGAGTGGCAGACTCGTAAAAGCCCTCCTCACAAAGAAGAAAGAAATGACAAAGTTAGGATAAAAATGCAAAAGTGTTTTGAAAATGTTCTCTAAAACCTGGAGCTGGAGCTTCTCATACATGATGTGTTGTTGGGTAAAGTAGCTGTTACCTCAAATCACCTGCAATTTGAATTAAAAATTTGTACTTTTCAAATGTCATTGAAGGTAATAAATTTATTCAGCATGCTCACTGTTGTAGCTATATGGTAGGAGTAATATGAATGTAAAAAAATCCACACTGTTTTCATGGAAAACACCATTGTTCAGCTTTAAGGAGAATTTGTTGGAGAAAAAATCTATCTAGGTACAGCTCTATCTAATCTATTGGCATTCAAGGCCTCTTATCTAAATGGGATTACATAAATTACACAATCTTTTAAGAATTACAAAAACATTTCTTTTTCAGATTAGCAGTTATATCTAATAAACATCTCATGACCAAATCTACCAGTATTCAGTCCAGATGGTTAAAGGAATTATAGTGCAGCTGTTTGTCTCAGAAGGTTGGCTTGACAAAGTCAAAGTGACAGCCCCATCTTCTCAGGGCATCCATAAAATATGGAGCAGCCAGTTTAAATCACTGTCCCATTAGTTAGTAAGTCACAAGAGAACATTTCTTCCCTGCTGTAGAGTTTGGTAACAAACAGCTCAGTAGGAATCCCTCATTTATTTCAAAGGTTACCTAGCTATAGAAGATCTAGTTATGTAGATCAGTTCAAACTTAGGAAGAGCAATGAGAGTACTTATAAATTGCTTGCCATCATCATGTGTATTTGAAATACATGTAATTTCACAAAAAGTTAAATGGTAGGAACTGTAACCGATGAACATGTGATCAGCAGTTACAGTTCCTACTGTCAAACTTACTGTCTAGACATTTATTTTTTAAATTCCAAGATGTGTATTTTAAATACACGTGATACATCATGTAAATAATGTAAATAAGACAGCTTCAGAATTGCTGTGAGGTTTGTTTTATTCACTTTGACAGAGCTAGGCTAATGACTCCTGTAGACTTCAAGTCTTTATGCTAAGCTAACACGAAATGCTAACCATTGGAACTGAAAAAGTGTATGCACAGAGGTGAAAATAGTATCAAACATCTTGTCTCAGTCTGGGTAAGTTGGAAAAAGGGGATTTTGCCTAGAACATTGGTGTATGATATATTCCTTTAAATGGTTACCTAAAACTATAAAATGTAGCAATCTAGAGAGGGATATGTAGGCTAAGAGTTTTGAATACGTTTTTCCAGTTATCTATAGACAGACATGTTTGCAAACACCAGGGACTGATAACTCATGGGATCCTCTCATAGCTGGAGACAGCAGGCACATTGTAACTTGATATCAATTCAAAGCAGACTGGAATCTGTTTTCTCGCAGGGCTGAATGTGTTGCCCTCTCCTGTGCCGGACCCAAATCAGTTCATCTCACACACAGCATGCTCTGGCTCATATACTGTATTATCCTTACCCCTAAAGAGTTCTGCCAGATAAAGGCCAATAAAAGCAGAATTCTCCAGGCTTGAAGGGAGCCAAAAATCTCATCTCTATAATCTCATTTACAAAACAGTTGTTCTACAGTATGTGACATTGAGAAAGCGTCCCTATCTGCTGTGAAGCTGTGAGTAACGGGGACGACTTAGTGGAGTTAGCACTTTTATCAACCTTTGGTGAATAAGCTGTGCTGAATACGTAACACTATATATTAGAACAAGGGGGGAATAAGGGCCCTACCTTCAGAAAAGTTCTGTATTTTTTGTAAAAAGACCTTTATTCTATCTCTTTGATAATGCAATTATCATTTTCTTCAGCATAGCTGTTCAGTTTTAGGGGTAAATGTATAGTCTTTAGTGTCAGAAAGAAAAATAAATACTAATGAATAAGTAAAGCAGACTGTGGTAATATTATTATTAATATTATTTGGTGCTTGGGTCTCAGGATTTCTTTCATGTACTCACACACACATACACACCGGACAACATGAGGCTGATGGGATGAGTCAGTCGTGTTAATGCAGACCTGGTGGAAGCAGCAGAAGACCTGTTCCCAGACTCATGCTGTTCTGCTGCTGAGGATAATGTCTCGGTCAAAAGGCCAAGAAATCAGTTTTGATTCAGTTTTGACTGAAGCTTATGAACAGTTCATGTAAAAATTGAATTTTCCCTTTGTGTGAAGTATAGTCATGTCGGCCTACACTGAGCAGTGCTCTAAGTCCAGTCGTGCTGTGTAAATAAGACTGAGTAGACACAAAGTAATTTGCTATTGATCCATTTGACATTCAGCCCATTTTCCCAGAGTGCATCCCTTTACCTCAACATGCGTTTTGCTTTTTATCTCACAGCTTGTCTTCATAAATTTGTGTCCCAGTCTACCCATCAGGCCAATGTATGTAATGTGGTGATAAGAGGCCACTTATTGACTTGTGTTTTCAGGGTAGAGAGAGTTGTTACTTTAGCATGCATGGTGGTTGTGTGCTGTATGTCCATAGCATCATGTTAAACAATTAAGGGAAAAAAACATATTTGATGCTGATGTCTGTGAACACAGTAGTAACTGAGTAGTTGCAACTGGGGAAAGCAAAGTGGGTAATTGTGCTTTTGTTGCAGCATTACTACTTGTAAGAGGTCTAATATTTGGTGTCAGCACTACACTGCTGATAAAAAATTATGAAAATGCTTAAAGGAATACTCCAGGGCAAAATACCCTTTTTTTCAAATTACCCAGACTGAGACAAGATGTTCGATACCATTTTCACCTCTGTTATAGTTACTACCAAGTAACTTCTAAAATGTTGGGGAAAAAAATCTGCGATTTGTATTTCATTATCATGTAACACACATGATACATTTTGTAATTAAGACAGCTTCCCACCATCTAAGTTATCTTAAAATCACTCTTGTTTTTTTTAATTCCAAGATGTATATTTTAAACACACATGATACACTGTGTAAATCAGACAGCTTCAGAGTTGCTGTAAGGTTTATTTTTTTCACTTTGACGGAGCTAGGCTAATGACTCCTGTGGACTTCAAGTCTCTATGCTAAGCTAACACAAAATGCTAACCATAGGAACTGAACCAGTGGTGGTACAGAGGTGAAAATGGTATCAAACATCTTGTCTCAGTCTGGGTACGTGGGAAAAAGGACATTTTGCCCAAAATGTTGGAGTATTCCTTTAAGTTGTACAATGGCTTTGGTTCAAACCCACCAACCCACCAGCAGCAAGAGGGAATAGAGAAGAGAGGAAAAATTACCATTCACCCCATTCAGCCAATTCTTCTGATCACCAAATCCAAACTAATGGGAGCCACAAAGAAATCAATCCTCCAATGACACACTCAATCCCAGTAACAACACTTTCTGTTTCTCTTCCTGTGCCCTGATTCGCTCAGACTGAACAGCCAATCAGAGAGCTCTTTCTGACGGACTGTCTCTGCTGCCAATTCAACATGCTGACAAGACATGGTTGGCTGCAGATGTGGGGACAAGATGCTTTTCCCTGTTGCAACCCCGCTCTCATTTGGGCTGATAAGACAGCTGGATTTTTACATAGATGTTTTGTGTATTGCAGTTTTATTTTTAACTATTTTACTATTAGGCATTCAAGGGTTTTCTGTGTCCTAAGGATGTTAAGTGCTCCTCCCAATGGAAAAAGCTGGAGAGGATGTGTGCCTGGCATTAAGCCCTAGCAATGTTGGCTTGTTGTTTCTGCTTTGTTTTTCCTCTAAAGACTCCATCTGTTAAGTAACTCACATGACTTCAATGTTACTTGCAATGATGCACCTGGTGAATTTAGCTCCTAGAGATTTCAGAAAATCTGCAAAAGTGGTAAAATGTATTCCTGCTCTTACTTCTACAAAAATGTATTTAATATTGTTATTACCATCTTTTGTGTCTTTTCCCCACAGACAGATGAGGGGGCAAGGATGCTCTTTTCTGTGAAGACATTTACTCTCACATGGAATAAAGAAGAAGAATAAAAGAAGAAGAATAAAGAATAAACATGCTATTCCTCTTTAAAATGCCTTTCAATTTCCACAAAGGTAGGCTAGAACATGAAAATATTCTCACTGGTGATAAATTCCTGCATGCTAAGACACAAGATCCATGTGAGAGCTGACCCTGTTCCACATTGCTATGAAAACCCAACACTTGAGTGGTGTTGTGCAGTGTGTATAACACTTGAGCAATATCAAGAGAAAGGTTATGCAGACTGTTTTTGGACAGTGCACAGATTCATAGTCAAACGCCTCCGAGGCAAACTGCACTCTTCTCATAGTAATAGCAGCTCACTTCTAATACAGGGGAAAGAGATGACCTCAATAGTAATGGTATCACAACTGCTACTCTCTGTTCTTTGTTGACAATGAAAAGCACACATGAGGCTCCGTTTGTGGAGACAGCAAAATCCAAAAATTAAGGGAGTGAGACAAGTATCTTAAACAGGTTTCACTTTATTTGAGTATGAGTTGAAGTCAAATCACATCAAGTCAATTTTTCTTTCACAGAAAGTGAAACACAAAAGTCTTCGTTAGAAAACACTTCAGCAGGTTAAACGTGTAAAGGAAACAGTGAACAATTCAAAGAGTAAAAAAAACAAAAAAAAAACCCAGCATATTTCAAAAGCAGATGAGTCATGTTAGTCAGACTCAGAGGCCATACAGTAAAAGTAGGTGTTGCATGATTTTTAAAATGCCAGTGGACTCTGATAACCTAAGGGGAAGCTTGTCTCAGGGTTGCAATAAGAAGAAGTAAAATGAAGTGAAATAACAAGGAGGAACTGCGACGCTAATGCCTTTCCATTCCACGTCGTCCTTCAGCCCACTGCCGAGCCACTGCAGGCTGTGGGAAATCATTACCTTTGACTCAACTCAAGTCAGATTGAATCCAACTGGAGAAAGGCCTGGGGTTATGGAGCTCCCATCTGATAAAGACAGAAGCTAATTTTACCTCTCACAGCCCCAACATTAGTCAGCCTCAAGCCTGGCTGAGGCATTTTGCCTGACATTTCAGTGTCGACTCACCACCATGTTATTGCCTGTTGACATTATTCAAATGTCATAAACTGAAGTCAGGAGGCACTGGCACATGGCAGTGTCAGTGCATGGGAACGAAACAAATGTTATTTTCATTTGGACCATTCACTTGGGATAGCATTTGCTTTTGTATTTATCAGATATTTTAGGATTAGATTTTGTAATTTGCTTTATAAGATATGATGCTCTTTGAACTACTGATCAGAATGTTAGGCCCAAAACCACATAAGACTGAAAATCTCCCAACAAACAATGTGATCATCACAGAGTTGGCTGTGTGCAAATAATAGCTAAAATAACAACCTGGCTAGAAAAAGAAAGATATCAGAAACAGATTTGTGTTATATGCCTGGAGCTATAATGTAAGAAAAAAGTGAAGTTCATAAGACAGACCTATTTCTAAATATATGTTGCTGTGCTTAGCCTTAGTCTCTACTTCAAAATTCAGAGCTTGAGAAAAGTCAACTCATTTAACTTCAACAAACTCATTCAGTAAAGTAGTGATTGTACTAAGAGTAGTTTTTATTACAGTAATTCCCCAAAGGAGAAATTCAAAACGACAGCAGCAGCAGTTACAAGAATTACAATCCTATGCCTTGCAAAATAAACAAATGAATTATGAGACAACAGAAATATACAGTAGTACAATATGTACATGTGTATAATGTATATGAATATACATACAATATACCTACCATGTATATGTGTATTTTGTATGTGGTAAATGCGAACATGTGCATTAATGGAACTTAGGACAAGTTATATTATGTCCATGTGCATGAAAAAAATGAGACCATGATATATACAAATCATACATATCAACAGACAGCTACTAATCCAGCATTAGCTTCCATTAAATACATTAGCTAGTGTACAAATCTGATGTGTTAGCAGGACAGTGATAGCTAGCTTACCAGATATGGTTAGCTATCTAACAAGCATACAAGACTATGGAGAAATGGCTTTGTTTTGAAAAGGTGAAATGGTTCCCAAGTTATAGACCATGTAGAGAGATGCCAGACTTAGCACTGGGCATCCAGGTGGTGGGGCCAAATGGTTTTCAATAAAAACTGACTCTGTTAGTGCGAATGAACCATTATTAGGGAATACCAATTAGATATCACAGTAATACTACTGGTAGTAGTATTACTAATAATCTGAATTATCTGATAAACTGAATCCCAGTACCGGTACCCAGTACCCTGCCACATGGGTTCATTTGACATGCACATGTACCATATTCATAATGTACATATACATATACACTATACATATACATTGCACATGTACATAATATAATGCAATATGCTTCTAATTTATCTTGTCTTTTAATTTTTTTGGTAGTAACCTTTTGTAATTTCTGTTATTGACTTCTGCTGCTGCTGTTTACCTTTGAATTTCTCCTTCAGGGGATCAATAAAGGATACTCTACTCTACTATATTTATGATAGAAATAGGCCTATCTCCTCAGGCAGTTGTATAAGTGTGTGTGTGTGTGTGTGTGTGTGTGTGTGTGTGTGTGTGTGTGTGTGTGTGCGCGTGCGTGTGTGCGTGCGTGCGTGCGTGTGTGTGTGTGTGTGTGTGTGTGTGTGTGTGTGTGTGTGTGTGTGCGTGTGTGTCATAGACTCATATGCTGTTGGTGAGGTTGGGTTAATTGCTTGGAACTGTCCATCAATATTAACTGCTATGGGACTCCAGCAAAAAGAGTCTTCAAAGACTGCTGCAAATTGGTTAGCCACTGTCCACACATAAAGCTTTGATAATCAAAGGGCAGCATCCATATAGAAAGTGGTGTGTGTGTGTGTGTGTGTGTGTGTGTGTGTGTGTGCCTTCACTTGTGACAATTACTGTATTTGTCAGGACCAGCTCCACAATGAGAGCTCACAACCAGCTCTCCTCTCTGCCAAAGTTATTTTTTAACTCTCTCAGCTGGGTCTCACCCATTCACATCTGTGCTGAATTTGGAAAGCCTGGATGTTCATACAGATGTATTCAAGACAGGGTTAATGCTTTCTTTCTTTCTTTCTTTCTTTCTTTCATTCTTTGCTTCATTGATAACAAACATATACGATGGGTTTTAACATCATTTGGCTGAATCAACTTTCATACTGGATGGATAACAACTGGGGTTCTAAGTGTATGGGGCTGCTAGTAATTCTTCTATGTGGAGACATTATTTGTACATCCCAAAATAATCTACAAAAGTCTGTCAAAGAAGACATATGTCTGACAGATGCCACAACTTTTTAGAGCAAAAACAGACTTCTTAGCTTGTAGTCATCAACCACTCTTTTGACCACCATGCCATCGTCTCTTCAGTGTCTTCTACATTTTCAGGAACTTCTGAAATTGCAGTCATATGGTCTTTCGGGCTCATACGCAAATGCACAGAGCTGTCTTTTAATTGACTATTGAGACCACTGCTCAAAATTGGTCTTGATGTGGAAATGGGCGTGATGGGGCCCTGAGGCATCTAGCAGGAGCACTGGAAGCATAAGGAGCCAGACAAAACACGGCTGTCTGACTCACCAACTAGTCTGTCATTGTGGATTGTAATGACACAAACACAACTCTGTGAACTGGCAAACGTGTGACTATATATCACGAGGACACTCCGCCATGTGCTAACAGGTTGTAGGAGAGGCTGTCTCCGGCCTGGAGGCAGCTCTAACCAAAGGCCTAGAGGCAGAGTTTGGAGAAGTTAAGGTATTGAGGGGATACTTTATTTTTATGCAAATATATCAGCGCTGTGAGAAACAAGCAGCAACTGTCAGTTTCAGTGCTGTGCTTTCCACATAACCAGATGTGCAACAAAAAGGCATGCCTTCACAAGTCAGCAACATGCCTGCCAGGCAAACGAGGATGATACCAGTGAGTAGAAAATCCAGCATCTCTTCATACCAAGTTGTGCACCTTTTGTTGGGAAATGAAGTCATACGCCATCAACTGAGAAAACAAACGTAACAAGGATTCAGGCTGTTTCTTAAAGGAGTACTCCAATGTTTTGGGCAAAATACCTTTTTTCCAACTTACCTGCAGTGAGACAAGATGTTCGATGCCATTTTCACCTCTATACATCCAGTGATTTGGTTGCGATGGTTCGAATTTTGTGTTATCTTAGCATAAAGACTTGAAGTCTGCAGGAGTCATTAGCCTAGCTCCATCAAAGTGAAAAAATAAACCTTACAGCAACTCTGAAGCTGTCTTATTTACACAATGTATTAATGTATGTATTAGTCTATAGTCAACTATAGTTCCTACCATCTAACTTCTCTTAAAATGACTCAACTTTTTTGTTTGTTTTTTTTTAATTCCAAGATGTGTATTTCAAATACTCATGATACATTGTGTAAATAAGGCAGCTTCAGAGTTGGTGTAAGATTTATTGTTTTTCACTTTGACTCCTGTAGACTTCAAGTCTTTATGCTAAGCTAACATGAAACACGAAATGCTAGCATAGGAACTGAACCAGTGGACGTACAGAGGTGAAAATGGTATCGAACATCTTGTCTCAGTCTGGTAAGTCAGAAAAAGGGTATTTTGCCAAAGACATTGGACTATTCCTTTAAGAGAGCTGATATAAAAGCCAGCTGTACAAAGAGTTCCCCAAACAAGCAGTAGACCTTCCCTTGTGTTTGCATTGCCCTTAACCAAAGGCATTCCCCAAAGTGGACATGGTGTCCATGTTTACATCTTTGCAGGCTGGTGTGTGCGTAGCCAATGTAAAGCATGTCACGTAATGAACCGCAGCCACTTGAGCCCTGGCTGAATTCAGCATGTTCTTGTACAGTGTTACCAACCTTCCTGACTTGGCTAAGAGCATGAGGCAAGCTGTTAAAATCCAGCCCTAAAACCGCACTTCAGTTTGCTTTGTTTTGCTTTGCGCTCTGTAATGACTAATCTCCTGATTGAAGGTAATCATCTGTTTGCTGGTGTGTGTGTGTGTGTGTGTGTGTGTGTGGGTAGGTGGGTGGGTGAACTGCTTCACAGGATGGATGTAATTGTGTATATGGAATGAGTTCAAGTGATAAAAACTGCAGCCCTCATACATGCAGTGATCAAAAACATTTACAGAAGTTTGTTGATTAGCCAGTGGCTTCATTTGCCTCAGCCAAAAATACCCTTTTGAGGAGGGATTTGACCAACTGTTATTCCGAGCTAAATGCTGTTTATAACTAATAAGAGTGAATCAACTATGCCCTGCAGCTATTTAGCTAAATGTGATGTAAGCTGCTGGAATTACTCTGGGTTCATTGCTCTTATGTATTTCTATTCACTGTGCCAATTTCCACACAAGCTTTATGAAACATGACTTTTCACCGATTGTGCTGAAGGAAAAAGTGAAGTTACTGGCATTAATTGCGCAGTGACTCAAGTGCATTACAAAGTCCTTCTCTCATTATGATGGCATCCCTTGTGAATTCACGCAGATTAGTCAAACATCTCTCCTTCTCTTCCACAAGAAAGAGACCAAAGGGGAAAAAAAGGGGGCCTGAAGAAAGGAATCGATTCCAGGAACAAAGGATAATTTGGCCCAGGGGCATCATCCCATTTCTCCATTCATTCATGCTATTTTAGTGCAAACGTTAGTACCTCTCGCCAATGCCCTGGAGCTCGAAGCCAATGTCCACCAGACGTCTCTTTGATCTGATTTTTAGACGTGAGTGTCTCAGAGGCGACGTGGAGCCATTTTAACAGTGCAGCTGTGCAGCATTTTGTACTGGCCATTCCATTTTTAAAGGATGGACCTGCCTGCATCTCTGAGGAAAATACACTATTTTGTCGTGTGCGTTTATACACAATAAAGAAACAGAAAATCAATGTATGATCTCCTCATTTATTGTACCAAAATGAGAGTTCCTAGTGTATTGCTGGCAGCGCAACACTTAAGATCGTTACACACTTCTGCATACAGATTTATATGATAAACTAAAGACATATGGTACAGTGATTATTGGATGCACTGATAGTTTATGTCATTATGGTCTGTGGATGGAGGCTTACACAACAAACAAGAACCCAAAGGACTAATATAATGCAACTGTTCTCTCTAAACACCCAGTAGAGTCAGTTCTAACCTTGGGGCACTGTTTGTTGTGTGAGCTTCCATCTATAGAAAAAAACACCAAAAAAAACACCTGCATCCATCATTTGCTATTATCATATAGCTCCAGTTTATCATATGAATCTATACGCTGTACCTTTTAAAGCTCCACACCTTGAAGACTGATGAATTTGATGATCTACTGTATGATTTCTTCCTCTGAAACAGACCCGAGTCATGACAAATCCAATATGATGATTTGGGGCCAAAACCACAAGTATTTCCTTATAACAAAATCCAATTCCAAGGAATAATTTTTAAAGGTCATCTACTGCAGGCATTGTCACTCAAACACAGCAAGAAACAAATGCAACCTACATCTGAGTTTAATCTCAGAGAAAGTCCAAGCTTCTTTTTTCCTCATCATTTTCCAACTTTAACCTCAAAGAAAGTCCAAGTTTTTTCCTCATAAATATCCAAGTTTAATTTAAGAGAAATTGTAATTTTTTTCCCTTGTACTGTGGCCAGAGATCACATCACAAGTCACTGGTGAGGGTGGAGGGCTCCTGCCCCACCTCAATCTGCTGCTACTGCATTCGATTGATCCACATTTCATCTCATCCTGTAGTCTTAGCAGCATTCCTAATCAATCAATAGAAGAAGACATTGAATCCAGGCAGCCGGGGGCTTTATAGTGGCAAGGAGAAGGTGAAGATGAGAAGGGAGAGATTTATGAGGAGATCTACATTAACCTTGATTGAATGTCGGTGCAAAGATAAATCACAGGGACAACACCTTATCGGAAAACAAAGTTGGACAGATTGAGGATGTGTGCAGTTAGAGGCCAGTGTTTCTTTGTTCCATCTTTAGACGTGTGACACACAGCATCAGAGATCACTCAGCACAAAGATGTTTCTCATTTAGCTCCGTGGTAAATCTCCTGCTGCTGGAGACGGTACATTGCAGCAGGATGTCTATTAATGTCCTCGTTCGGCCATACGTCTCCATCACATTGCTGACGGTGCAAACTTTTTTCCTCATTAATCATTTGAATGGTTGGGAGCTCCAGTGACAAGACAGTCAATGCAGGAGAGTGAGCTGCGGTCAACGACATCCTCTGGTTTGAGGACAGAAGATAAAAGACACCAAAAAGGGTACAAGAGGAGTCAAAGATGCAGTTCTTATCCATGTTGAGTCAAAATAGGAGAAATCAAACAACGCAGTGTACCCATGACATTTTGCATCTTTTACTACTGAACAGGACAAATTTGTAGACCTAGACGTTAACTAGTGATGGTCTCAGAAGACGTTGGTCAGGGTCTATTAGGTGGAATTTGACAAAATCTCATGACAACTAAAGGTGCTGGTTGTGGTGGCACCACAATTTGCCAATTGTGAAGACTTTGAGGCAACTCAGAGACTCACTGAGGCCAACCTGGTGGTTTTGTACACCTGCTGATCCTCATTAATACTGACTGCTGGGTGTTCTGGACTTCAAAGGAATAATCCGACGTTTTGGGAATGATACCCTTTTCCTGACTTACCCAGACTGAGACAAGATGTTTGATACTATTTTTACCTCTGTACATCCACTGGTTCAGTTCCAATGGTTAGCATTTTGTGTTAGCTTAGCATGAAGACTTGAAGTTTACAGGAGTCATTAGCTTAGTCATTAGCTTATCTCTGTCAAAGTGAAAAAAATAAACCTCAGAGCAACTCTGAAGCTGTTTTTATACAATGTATCATGTTTGAAATGCACATCTTGGAATTTTTAGATGTTTGTAACTATAACCACTGAACACATGTGTTCAGTGGTTATAGCTGAAACATCTAACTTCTCCTAAAATAACTGTGTTAGGAACTATAACGGAGCCGTTTTAGTTTCTACTACCTATAATTCCAACCATCTAACTAAATTGACCCTAGTTTTATTTAAAAAAAAAACAAGACATGTATTTCAAATACACTTGATACATTGTGTAAATAAGACAGTAATAAGCTGTAAACAAGCTGTAAAGTTTATTTTTTCACTTTGACAGAGCTTGGCGAATGACTCCTGTAGACTTCAAGTCTTTATGCTAAGCTAACATGAAATGCTACCCCTAGGAACCAAACCAGTGGACATACAGAGATGAAAATGGTATCGAATATCTCATTCTGGATAAGTCAGAAAAAGGGTATTTTGTCCAAAATATATAATAGAGAAAGGCACGGGAAAATGGGTCCTTACATTTTCTGTACAGACAAGGCAAGTTTTTAGTTTCTGTCTTGATAAAGTTGTCTTGCTTTAATATGAATTGTATTAAATTGAAATGTTAAAAAAATCCTTTTTACTTGTGTTTTTATTCCAGCATAGAAAGAGGCTTTAAAGCCAGGAAACATTTATGTATTACACCAATTCATTTAACGCTGCACTACCTTTTTTTTTTTTTTTTTTTTTTTTTTTTTTTTTTTTTTTC
>OMLF01056864.1:525-10931 GCA_900302615.1 Holocentrus rufus | reverse complement strand
TGGGAACCCTGAGTGTCATATTACAATACGCGCGGCTCATCACAGGGGCTCCTTACCAGTATACTGAGGAACGTAGGGGGTGGCCAGTCTGTCTGTGTTGTAACCGCTGCCTCCCAGGACCTCTGTGATCTTCGACTGTAGGAACAACACGTCTCCTTCTACCTTGTCCAGTGATGAAGGCAGCCTGGGAAGTGAGGCGGATATGTGGTGGTGGTGGAAGGTGGAGGGGGATAATGAGAAATAGTAGAAAAAGTCAGAAAAAGGGCATCAGCCATGAAGGATTGCTTAAAGGGTAATGAATAAAGATCGGAAAGGTCGACGGAGAAAGTTCTTATCCATTAATTTCATCCAGCTTCATCAAAAAACAAAAGTTTAAAAACACGAAACTTTCAGATATGAGTAACAAGGGGATAATATTTTATGAAGAATGGAGTCTCACGTACTTGGGACTGTCTATGAAGACGTCCTCAGGCAAAAGGTAGGGGCTCTCTTTCTGTCTCACCTCAATCACCTTAGGGAGAAAGGAGAAAGGCAGTTTATTAGACAATCTTTTAGGATTTTCACACACAAACACGCTGATACACAAAAGCCGCCCCGGCACTGACCTCGTGTATGTGCTGGCAGAAGGCTGGGACCGTGGTGAGTTGGCAGATGAGGTTGAGGTAGGCAGCGGCGAGGGCATGGACAGCACAGCGGTTATAAATAGGCATAGACTCATCTGTGGACAAGGCCATGTCCTGCACCGGAAACACAAGAAGATCAGCCACAACAACCAGACTGTGGTGAGGCTGAAGGACCTGCGCTCGCAAATTAAACACCATCTTTGAAATCCCTTTTTTAATGTGCATTTCTGCAGACTTGGTTTTATGTTTTTGATCCAGTCTGATGCGATCTCACCTGTCTCTCAAGTACAATGTGGCTGGACAGGTATTCTTTTGTGAACCTTAAACTGTTTAAAATTTAGATCTGGCAAACCATATCTCTTTATGCCCAACGATGGATGTAGACTGCATGGGGGGAAATATTTTTCTTGTATGTCTCAAAATTTCTAGCATGTTTTGATTCCCTCTTAAAACAGTTTGGGACCTCTGTTTTAATTTCAAAATTGTTTTATCATGATGCTTCGTCCACATGCACGGTTAATCGGTGTTGTCTGCAACGCGGTGTGTGTGTGTGTGTGTGTCTGTGCTGGTACCTGCAGGGCGAGCGCCAGGCGGATAAGATCCACCACCACCTCTTCGTTGGCCAGCTCCATGCTGAGGAGAGCCAACAGGCAGAACAGGGTCTCGTAGTGTTCCCGGCCGCTGGTCTGCTCCTTACAGCCCAGGTAGATGTGTCGGTACAGCTGCTGACCGTGCTGGGGAGCGGAGGACGCACAGGGAGAGGAATGAGGAACTCGAATTTTATTTATATTAACTAGCCCAGGTTGGTTTTTATGAGCAAGACCAACTTTCTATTTAAAGATCCGTGCAGGAGGTCGGGAAATTTTTACAAACAGGAAATGCAAAGAAATCAGTATAAACAGCAGGGAGGGGCATTCAAAGACAACACAGCACCAATTTTTGGTATTGATACTGACTGAAGTATCAAATGGTACCAAAAACTATAAAAAAGCTTCAGAAGCTTGGAAGCTAATAGAACTGCTAAGAGATTTAGAAACAATTTAAATACGAATATTAACAAAAAAAATGGGGCCTATTTAATTTATTGCATAGCAAAGCATGAGAATATTTAACAATTCTATCAAAAAGGTGCTGTTTTAGAACAAGTATTAAATTTAAAGTGTCTCATCTGGTATCTGTGTTGAAATCCATTGACACTCGGCCTGAACAGAGATGAAGATGCTGAGGAGGAGGAATTACCTTCTTCATGAATAGGTTGTCCTGTCTGGAGCACTTGTCCACTTTGAGCTTGAGCACAGAAATATCAGAGATGATGCTGCACAGAAAGACAGACACACACACACACATACAAAGCCATTTTAATTAAAGTGCGAGTTGGGTTAGGTAAGTAGGTTAAGGTTTTGCTGATTATGAAATTATGTTTTTTATCTTGGTTAAACAACTGACAATGGCTGCCAAAGTTCCACATTTTGAAATCAATAAGGACTTTTTGGATTTTGTTGGTCGACCTCCAAGAACCGCAATATAACAAATTAGAGCTGCAGCAGCTGGACAAAAACAGAGCGAGGAGCGACAAACGGAGAAAGAAGAGGAGACACAACCTGCAGATACAAGGCTAATGGACTTGAGACTGAAAAAAAGTTCTTAAATTCCTAAGTTCCTAAATACTCACTCAGTCAGTGAAACTGTTGTATTTACCAGCAGATACCACAGTACAGAAGTCAGAAATACAGCCTAACTTCAAAAACATTGAAACTGTCCTTTAAAGACATCATTAACCTCCATGGAAACATTACTCTGGAATACTCAACTGGCAAAGACACAAGATACGACTGTTAACTGCACAACTGGAGAAAAAAAAAGAAGGGATTAAAAAAAACAAAAAAAGAAAAAAAAAAGCCACACCTACAAGTATTATTCCCCAGGATCGTGTTAATAGAATCCAGACTGCAGACGGGGTGTGTGGCCTGACTCAGTTTGTGAACATCTTTGATTTGAGTTCAACAGTACAGTGGAAACAAAAGATTCACACCGCCGGCTGATTGTAATGACTAATTTCACAAGTCTCTCTCTTTGTGTTACGTAAGTCGAAATACCCCTGTTGGTAATCATCCTCTCCTCCAAACTTCACAGTTCACATTTTATGGTTTCCCTAATACTCAGAACATAAAGCTGTTACGCTGTTGACGTTCCAGAGCTGGGAAAACAGGAACCGAAGAACTTTTATCACCGGTCCTCAGGGATTTACTGTCACATCAAAGTGAAGGCGACATCCAGACACTTTCAACACATCTTCATTTGTGTTTCTGAAGGAAACTCATACCAAGAGGACACACACATACACACACATACACACACAACCACAGAGGATAATCACCTTTGATCCATGGAACTGAACTTAATCTCACACTATAAACCCACAGACATGGGAGCGACAGGTTTATGCCTCAAGATACAGCACCTGCCCCTCTGTTTCCCTCTACGAGCCCCTTTTCTACACCATTTTCAGACAAGTCAAGTCATAAATTAAACTCGCATTCCTCCCTGCCTAACTCTCTCTCTCTTTCTATCTCATTTTTTTAAAATAGGGCTGCATCTAATGACTATTAAGAGCCGGGCAGCGGAGTCGACAGTCTCTCTTGTTTTGCTCTGAATTCCTCTTCTTCCCAAAACCTTGCTTCCCATGCATGAAAATAAGCCGAACTTTGCACGGATATCCAGACGAGTCCAAAATGATGTAAGCTGAAGTTTGGAACCAAATTTCCCCAAGGTGGCACTACAGCAAGCATGTAAAGTTCAAAACTTTGAAAAAAGCATTAAAAATCAACCGTGCATGCTACGACTTCACAACTTAACCAAAATGTAGTCCAGAGTCAGTGGAAATTTTCCAAACTGCTACCTGGGGCAAATTATGGAGTCCACCACTGCATTTTTATCAAAAACTGTAAAATTTACTAAACGTGACCAGTCCTACAAATAATAAAATTCAAATTTGGCGAAAAATGGCAGCCTAGGAGTTTCAGTTTCCTAACAGAACTACTAGAGGGATTTTCATTTTATCAAAATTTGAGCCCACAGTTATAAAAATATCTGACTATAAACATTACTGTCCACTTACATTGTAAAGTCTCACTTGCTTCAAGTCCAATCTACTTATAAATGACATTATTCTGGATTGATAGGTTGCTCACTGTGTTGCTCCCATACAGTACATTGTGTAAAATAAAGCATCTTTAAACATCTTTAACCGCCCAATTTTTGGCTTTTTTTACATCAATTCGATTTTAGAAACCTGCCTGTGGTACCAAAGGTTGTGGGTTCAAGCCTTGATTAGTCCAATAAAGACACATTTGCGAGTCTTCCAGCAGACACGTGGTCCTCATTAAAATGGAACTGATGAATGTGCTGTTTCCACTATTGCTTAAGCTCCGAAGAATCTCAGAAGACATTTTGAACAAAACTGTCTCTTGTAACTTCTTCAATTTTGGTGTTATATACGAATCTCCTTCCTCATTTTGTCATCTTCTCATTTATCCACTTCTTCTACTTCTTCCACCACTTCCTCCACAACTACTGCCTGGGCCCGTCCCGTTGCCACACAGCAGCTATAATTTTCACTGATTTATGATTTGTTTTGTCTATAAAGTGTCAAAAATAATGAATAATAAATAATGATCATCAGAAGTCAGCAGAGCGCAAAGTGATGTCTTCAAATTAGTTTCTTAGTCTGACCAGTAGCCAAAAAAAATGATGATATAAACAAAAAAAAGTAGGTCAATCTTAGCATCCGACTGAAACTGGTTTTTACTTGATGAATGAAAAACAATTGTTTCAGCACTACATGCACTTTTAATCAGCATTTAGTTAACAGCTGCCCAAAATACACCTTTACACACCTTATGGCGGAGACTTTGGGCCTGTTGTCGTGTCGGTCGATGAGGCTGAGGAGGATGTTGAGCACCAGCAGGCGGACCTCCGGGTCCTCGGTCAGAGAGAAGGAGAGCAGCGGTTCCAGGAAGGAGCTGGGCAGGGCCGTCAGCATGTTGGTGGTCTGGAAGCCCGCTGTCACCTGAGAGACGCATTAAAGACAAACGGTGTCGGGGCTACAGTACTACAGTATTTCATGCATGATGAAAAGGAAAGCATGTGCAAGCCAGACAGCTGGTTCGCACTCGAGGACAGCTGTTTAAAAAAAAAAAAAAAAAAAAAAGATTGCGCACGGTCCCATAGAGGATTTGTGGTTTTGCATCCCACAAGCCAATTTCAAACAGTTTCAAAACACATGTGCAAACAAGTGCAAATATCAGCCATAACATTGTGACCAAATGTGTATTTCAAGTAGTATATACACATACTGTAAACAAAAAAAGGACATTTTTGCACATTTTTTGAGTTTATGGAGTGATTCTGTCAGAATTTGTGTTGTTTTTGTGATTGTGAGAGCTGTCAGAGAATTCCCAGCTGGGGTGCAATGATTTATAATGAAGTTTAAATATTCACAAAACACTTTCGTCATCTTTTAATTAGATCCTGTCAGTGAAGACATGATTTGCAGAAACTGATTTTCTGAAGTGCTGTTCGTGTCGTTAAAGTGTGACACAGTCCAGACATGAGTGAAGCGTTTCTCCTTAACTGACTGAACAGAATCTGCCTCTTTATGACCGTAGTGAAAGCACTGTAGTACACAAGTATTGGCACTATTTTACCGGCCCACAGTGGGGATCATTTACAAGTCAAACACCATCGTAATACACAAAGCGCTCTTGCTCAACTAGAGAGAACAACATATCAGTATCTCTCTCTCTCTCTCTCTCTCTCTCACCTCAGCTCTGCCTCTCTCGTCTTTCTCATCTATGTCCTCTAGCTCTGGTTCAACCTTTATCTGGAAAAGGACAGACTCCAGCGCACATTTGTTCTTAAAATACTGCCTATACTTACAATCACCACCTGAAGATTTCGTGCTGCCTGCTTCAATTTTTTTTTAATATATTTCTAAATAATAACATGATAATCAAGAACTTACCTGGACCAAGGACTTAAGCAGCATGACCTGAATCATCCTGGTTCCCTCAGGCCTGGAGACAAAAGAGTTCAGTCAAACTCAAATTTGAATCCTTTGATTCGACCAAAATAGATCACATCGCTTCCACAAAGTGTTGTTGAGTTGAAGGATAGAAAGAAGCACAGTTACATGAACATGAACGAAAAGAGCAAAATCAGTTCTGAGAATTGGAATAAGATGACGTGGACTGCTGTTTATTTATATGTGTGGAGCAGATATTAAGAAAACAAAAAGGGAGTGTGTGTGTGTGCGTGTGTATGTAGCACAAAGATAAAAAATGCAAAGGGAATGAATGTATATGTGGTTTTTAAGAATAGAAAAGGAGATGTATATGTGTGGCTGTGTGCATTTGCACGTGTGTGAGTGTCTCACCCAGAGCCTGTGGAGACCAGAGCTGGATGAACCCCGGGGACGGGAATCTTGCCCATGATGAAGAGCATGACCTCTGACCTCTGGTATGTTGGTAGAGTATTAGCAAACGAACCTGAGAGACAGACAGAGATAATTACTGACACACATCCAAACTGTAGCAAAAGTGGAGTAATTACTGCAAACTAATTGACAGCCTGGATGACAACCTCCTGCTGTCACACACACACTAATTATATTCACAAGTTCCATCCAAAACCAGACTGTCTAAGACCAGTATGTGGCACAGATATCCTGTCTTCACTTAGCTGCTGAATGGATTAAATCCAATCCAGGTTGGAAGCTGTGACATGTACAAAGGCCTGGAAACACCTGCTGAAGTGCTCAACTTAAACTGCAATCAAACCTTGACTGTATCCTGCAGCCTGGCAGGTCAGTATGTCTGACTTGTGTGATAACTGTTGCAAAGACAACAGTTTGAGATTTCTCATTTTGTCCGATGAGTCAGACCCCTGCTGGAATGTTATGTGAGACCTGTGCCTCACCTGGAGTCTATGCATTATTAAATTACAACATAAATCTCCTCGCCCATAGAGTGACTTTGACTTTCCGACTTCATCTTGATCTTTCTGCCCACAATGCTTTCATGATGATATAAAAACAATAAAGCATGGCAAGGAGCCATTTCCCCGTGCAGAACTTCAATATGAAAGTCCTATATACTGTACACTGCACTTGCTCACAGCTGGTTACCTTGGTAACTCCCCATGGGGGGTGTAGTTCACTTGGGTTTCTGTGGGTCTGACTTGTCAGGCTACGGAGAGCTGAAACTTGAGCGGATATATTCTTGAAAAAAGGATTTCCTCCATCTCTTGTGTTCAGAACTTGCTAACCACTCTGTGAAGCAGAAGTGCTTCCTCTGGGCTCTAATCCACCGGGACAGGAAGGATGTGAACGAGAGTGGAGCTCTGCTTAAGGTTGCACTGACATACTTCCAAGCACAGCTTGTCCCATGAAAAGAAGCCTGATTTGTCCTGAGTCGACTCTGGTTTAGCGACAATACACACAGATGATGCACTGCAGTGACACACATACACACACACATACTAACCAATGGTCCTGATGACAGCCTCCTGCAGCTGCCTCTCTTCATGAGTTTTGATGATTTTGGTGCCGATGTTGCTTGTGGCATCGTAGGAGCCAGTCAGCTCGTAGTCCACACTCAGACGGAGCTGCCGCAGCAGGGTGTTAAACACTTCAAGCACCGTGGGGCCTGGACACACAGATGAACACACACACACACACACACACACACACACACACACACACACACACACACACACACAAACTTCACTGAGACTGACAAATAAAGCAGCCCACTAAGTGAATTACCACCTCACTGACTGACCTGCTCTCCAGCTCCTGTGACTCTGAACATGCAGCTGGAAACTGGACGGAGGGTTGGGACTTCATATCGCTCTCAGCACACTCACTCGTTCAATAACTAACAAACTAGATAACAGAAAATCTGAGTAGGACCAAGTGGGAAAAACGCCGGCCACAGTCATCTGAGTAGTAAGACATGAAGGAGCACAGGTCGTCTGCTCGATATGAGAAGGCTCTCTGATTGGACAGGGGATTGTAGGAAGGGAACCAATTCACCAAAACCAAATGTCTTGTCAGACTGTGAATGTTATGTTTAAAATCATTAAGACCATGCTAAAATATTGCTAACAAATGACCTTGATGAGAATGTTCCTGATTGAAATGCTGATATTTATTAAACTACTTGGCAGTTTCCATCAAAAGTCAGTCAGTTTTCATGTGGAACGTCCTGTCCGACTTCGCCTGGTCTGTGATCTCATCAGTAAAATCATCAGACGGATGGATGGAGCCCGGCAGAGACACATCCAGTGAACACAGTGGATGTTAAAGGTAAATATGAAGTTGGGTCAGACACACAGTATATATGACACTGAGTGAACAGGTGAATACATTCGCTGCACGGACACGACCACGTTAACGATGCATTTGAAGCAGCCGTATTATTTCTGATGTAGACGCCCAGCTGGACCTGCAGGCGGCGCTAGAGGAACGGTCACTGCTCGATTGATGTAGCTCGGTCACAAACGCACCAGAGTTCGGTTCAACTGGACTAAATGCTTCAGGTGTGACAGACATGATCCGATCACAAGTGGACAGCTGGAGGACCGCCGAGCCGCTGAGCGCCTCATGGAGCGGAGTAAAATTTACATTTTGGTTTGTTTTTGCAGTGAGACGGTGCATCTCTGTGGGGTGATCAGAAAACAAGACTAGGTCAAAACCTCGTATATGTCTGGACTGTGTGTGTAAATTCTGTTCTCAGTGTGAGATCAGTGGTCCTATCCCCACTCCCCCCTTGGCCTGACCACTTCGCGTGGAGGGCGGGGTGTCCCACCTCTCTCTGGGATCAGGGGGCAGTGGTCATCTGGCTGTACAGATCGCTCACCTCATGACCCCTGGTCTACAGGCCGCAGCCAGACTCTTCTCTACAGACGGCCCTCCACACGGAGCAGGAGGCCTCTATATAAACTGAAAGAATTAATTCTGATGGGTCAGAGGTCAATCACAAATCACAAGTCGCTGGAGATGCAGGATGACGCCGGGTGTGAACGGGGATCTGTCTCTGCTGTCCACTTGTGATCGGATCATCGTGAGACTTTGAAATAAAGTCTGAGCAGGTCTGAAGTCCTGCAGCGTCCAGGTGTTCTGGTTAGGACTTCTTGCTGTTTCTGACTGTGTAACCAACTAGCTAACTCGCTAACTCCCACCTTGAGGTGCTCCTGCAGCTGGACTTCGTGCTGTCTCGTTAGCACTTCATGTTGCTTCTGGAACTCGGCGAACAGCAGCTGTTTCTGCAGTTCCTGCTGCTGTTTGAGCAACAGTAGTTCCTGTTGGAGCTGTTGTTCCCTCATGGCAGGATCCACCGCCGCCGCCGCCGCCGCCGCCGCCGCCGCCGCCCCAGACAGAGAGCTCAGCCTGGGCTCTGTGCGTAGGTCCACTGCTCCTCCTCCTCCTCCTCCTGGACCTCCTCCTGGTCCTCCACCTGGGACAGGAGCACAGGAGAGGAGGTCAACTCTGCTGCTTCCTACTGGCTGCTTTACTGATGCCTCTTCTTCAGAGTTTTTCGCTACTTTCATTGTATTTTGGATTTCTATGACTGCGACTAGTTTGAAAGCACATGGCCGGGACGGGAAACTAACTTTGTCCTCTACCAGCATCAGAATCTCATCCATCCCCAAATCTACCAGTAGCTTTCACTGTGATGGTCAGCAGACAGATGTTATAATACACTGGATCTTCTCATGTTGGTCAACAGATCAGAGGTAACAGAGTTCTCTTTGACACACGTGAGAATTTAGTAATTCAGTGATTTGGTCTCGACATGTAGGACTGTCTACACGGTACGTGAGCAGTCAACAGTGCTAAGAGTAAAATTTGGTCCTTATGTTGCTGTGAACCCTCTGGACCCAGCAAGGACCCCTGGAACTGCAAGAGGGACCCCAAGAACCACCTCAAAGACCTCTGAACCCCATGGAGGGCCCAGGAACAACCTCTATAAACATAAAAAGGGATCCATGGAACCACGTTGAGGGACCTGTAAACCCACTTAAAGATTCCTTGAACTTGCATCATATCATCGTAAAGGAGACCTGGACCTCTCTCATGGAGACAAGGAAACCTCTTAAGAACACAGATTTCCCTCAATTAGATGTGGAATTCCCCCACTGAGACCTGGAACCCCTTCAAAGAGACTTGCAGCACCCTCAACAAGACCTGAAATATGCAAAGTGACCCCTGAAACCCCCTCAGTGAGACCTGGAAACCTATAAGCACACCTGGAACCCCCTCAGTGTGACATGGGACACATCAACTAGATTTGGAAACCCTAAAAGAAGACCTGGAACCTGTTCAGCGAGACCTAGAAACCCCTCAAGGTGACCTGAGGAACTCCTTGCTCAGTGTGCTCCACTCACCTCCTCCTCCTCCTCCCCCCTGCTCGCTCCCTGCTCCTACAGGGCTCTGCATGCCTGATGGGAGGCTGCTCTTCACCTCCACTACTGCAGGAGAGAGAGAGAGAGAGAGAGAGAGAGAGAGAGAGAGATTCATTAGTCTGGTCAGAGTAGTCATGGAGACAGCAGATTGATAACTGTTACATCATTTAGTGCGCGCGCGCACACACACACACACACACACACACACACACACATACACACAAAGACACTGACCTATTCAGCAAGACAGAGTCAATATTAACCTTGTCGATTTAACATTAAAGGTTCTCAGATTCTGCAGTGCTGCTTCCAAGGCAC
>OMLF01056860.1:7737-20754 GCA_900302615.1 Holocentrus rufus | reverse complement strand
CTATTACTTTGTAGCCCACATTTTTCCTATAAACACTTAGAAAGGATAAATTCTACCCAGTGGTGTGAACTGCCAGGTCTGATTAATCATACTTGGCATTAACGCCAACAAGGAGAAACTTGACTAAAACACTCAACTTTCCCTTTCCTGCATTTTTGGCTTCACCCTTTGAGGTTTAACTCAACCAGTGAAATGTTTGTGTAACTAAAACTTCAATCTGCTCTTTTTTCCCTCTGTCTCTTCACCCATGGCCTCGCCTTTACCCCACAATCCCAGGTCACAATCACGGCACGGTAATCCCAGATTAGCTCCACAGCGGGACGTGGGTTCAATCTGCTTTTGATGTCTGCCTCAGTCCAGGGCCGGACCGCCTCCCTCCGCCGCTCCAAAGCCCGTCGTGGCTGCCGCCGCCGGCCCACTTGCCCCCTTGTAGCGCTCCAAATCAAATTACATTTCCGAAGGGCCTCCATCTCTGAATGCGTCAACTGTGAGCGATTCGTACGTAACGCTCGGTCACAAGCGCCGGTCGTGTAAGTGGGATTACTGTGGATTTTCAAACTGAGCCCACGGCGCCCGTTGGAAATCAAACTGTGGCCACATTGCGGGGCGTCTCAACAAGGCATGACCTTTCATTTCTGAAAGGCTTCTGCAGTTTTTCTGACTCTCATACCGTACAGGCACTGGGCTGAAACAGTGGCATTTTTGTTTTTTTAGACTTGATGCAGAGATCATATCTGTCTCAAACTTTAAAAAAAGGCTCAACTCCAAAGAAAAATAGGGAATGCACCTTTATTTTGTATATATTTAAGTTTGCAACCCACTTCTTTAAAACTACACTGAATAGAAACGTTTACATCAAGGCTGCAAGTGTGCAACAAATTCTTCTTATTTAAGAATTCATGGATATAAAAATAAAAGACAGCAAAGGAAAGAGACACGCGGATCATTGTGTCATGCTGAGACTCAGAGGAGACATTCAGGATTTCAGTGATATTAAAGAAAAAGAAAGCAGGAAGTATTTTTATCATCATTCACTTTCCCTGCACTGATTTTCCCAGCAGGCCTGGGATTTAAACCAGCAATCTTCCAGTCATCAGTCCGCTATCCAAACCTTCTATTCCAGGTTTCATGCACGCAGTAATGATATCAACAGACATCCAAACACTGCTGCAAAAGAAATAAGACAAATACCAAGTCTTATTTTGGAGTAAGTAATGAAAGAGGAAGCAATCAAAATGGATAAAAACAGACTTTTTTTTTTTAATTTGAGGCTTCTCAATCACATTCCCAAAGCGGACATGCCCGATGAAGCCTGCAAACGGCCTCCACTTTACTCCTTGGCTACAGCGACAAATGTTTTCTAGTTTTGGAGCTTGTTTTTATTTGTTAAGATCTCTTTCATGTCATTTTATGCATCTTGTTGTCATATCAGGTTCTCCACCATGCTGTGTTGGATTGCCATTTAAAGCCTGTTTCCAAATTCTTGTGTTTTTGGTTGTAATTTATCTGCACAGCCGTAACACATAAAAACCAAAGTAATTTAACAATGAAACCGCTGAACAATAGAATAGAAACCCGAACTCGAACCCTAACCTCAAAAAATGAAAGAAAAGAACAGAAAAAACGTCCAGAGCTCCCAGCCAAAGCTTTATCACACAAGAATCCTGCAAACATGTCGACATCCAGATGTTGATGCAACGACCTGCACATGCACTGAAGACTTGTGAAAATTTAGCACCAAAAGAAAAGTTGACACCAGCCAACATCTGTTACCTGCATTACTTTGTGCAATCAGGACCTAAATATCTTTAGGTCAATAGTTTTCAAAGCTGTTTTTTATTTTGAATTGATAAGATGTCATGATATATTAACAGTGTGAAATAAAGTCTGGTTTGAAACTGCAAATCATGAGAATCTGCAGCCGTGGACTTGGCCACTTCCTCCCCGTCACCATCTGTCAAAGACTCGCCGTGAAAGGACAAAGAGAGTCCAGGCTTCACGTCGCTCTGCTGCTGCCAAACTCAGTTTCTCAAACACAAGACGACATGTTTCCCCACCTCCTTTTCTGTCCATTCATTAGTTTGACAGCCTGGTCTGCAGCCGTTTCTCGCTGCCCGACAGACGTCGACTTGGACGTGACGTTGAGTGAAGCTCAGGCAGACAGCAGGTCTCGTCTGCTCCACGCCGGCTCTCGTGGAGGGATGTAGTCTGTGGAAAGCTGCTTTGGTGCTGCTAAGGTTTCGATACGAGGGGTTGCTGTGGATCTCCTCGCTGCTCTTGAAACCTGTTTTAATGGATGAATGTTTTAGACGCTTAACACAAACCTGAAGTGGTGATGGTTATTTCAGCACAAAGTTTCATGAGGCTCTTACAGTCCAAATCGGTTCCTCCGGTCGTCCGAACTCGTAGCAAATGTTGGTCTCCTTCAGCCTGGGCAGGGACAGCTGATCCAGGCGTGGAGAGGTGCGAGATGTTTTGGATGCACAGGAGACGAGGGACTCCACACTCTGTGGGACAACAGACGGAGGAATGTCAGATTTTGTACGTGTCAGATATGAAAAGGTTCTGTCTGGTCTCAAGGTGAAGAAAACCTTCAATCGCCAGTTATGTTAAAAATGCAGAAACCCAGTGTTGTATGAGGTAGGTCTAATTTACTGTCATCTGTTAATTTGTAAAAAATATCAGAAAGCCCTCTACTGAAAACATACACCTCCAAAAAGACCAAAAGGAAAATTACAAACTCTTAAATTGGAACCCTGGCAGACTGTAAGGACAGTAGAGGCGTAAATTTCTATGAATTTCTTGCCAGCTCAAAGCAGAATCAATAACAATCTTCATTTTTACCTATCGGTTATTTTTGTCAGTCTCGACGCTGCATCCACGTGCTGCTGCCACCTGCTGCCTGGTACGGACTTTTCTCACTTTTCTCTTCATGTGAAAATGCAGTTAACTCACATGTCTGTCGCTCTGGAAGTCTGGGTGGTTCAGTTTGGGGTTGGAGAGCTGTAGCAGGCGAGGACTGATCGTGGCAGATTTTACTCTGGGATCAAGATGCCAGATTGGACAGTTGAACTCACACTGAGGGGTGTGAGGCAGCCTGTGGGACCAACAGAACACACACTGTAAATGTGCTGCAAAAGACGATCATCATATGTCATTGAGTCTGGTGCATTTATTTCACCTGTTTGCAATGCAAATTTTGATTTGCATTCGAATATTCCTGCATCGAGATGTGATCCACCTTATTTTGAGATGCTGCCAGTTGTTTCTGGAAATCTCAAATCAGATGGATCAGATGGGTTGATTTGTGATGTTTTTTTTTTAACCATTTTAAGAAACAATATTTTAAAACTCAATACCAGACTAAATGGCTTGCTAAGATGGATATTATTGTAGCCGCACACACCACTTTTACCCCAAAATAGAGGGCTGTTATTTCAACATGCCATATATCCACTTTAGGACAAAAATTGCAACGTGAAATATTGATTATATTGAAAAGACGATCCTCTAAAACATGACTCTTTGGTAAGTAAAACTCAGACCTTTAATAGCAACCCATAATGTGGTTTATATCATGCATGCAATCATTATGAGAGAGAAGGAGCCTTTTCCCCCAAAATGGTAGATATCTCATTTTGGAAAGAACATCTCAAATTGCTCTCTGCTGTCGGTTCGTGCTGCCTCGTGTTTTGTCTGGTTTGTGTTTTTGTGCGTGTGGTTTTTGATTTGGTGAAACAAAATGAGGGGGAAAGGGAGCTGCGTTTTGACTGCTGGTGATTCTAGTTTTTTCGGACACGGCATGAGAAGAGTGTAATCTTTTTAATCGCAAAAGCAAATGTCTTGTTTCTTTTGCTCATTACTCAATAGACAGGCACTGACTCTGTCTTTGTGCCCAAAACATGAGCTCTCGCTGTTTTTGAGATTTATAAAAAGACTTCCGCGGCTGTGTGCGAGCGTCCCAGGGGTCCTGCACTTTGGACAATGAGCTCTATTGTCTCCGGTCCTCCCTCTCCCACAGTCTGATACTGAAATAACACATGTCCAAATGTTGGCTTCCCGCTGCATCAGGACAGTAATTTTGGACACGGGCTTCCAGCTGGCACTGCACGTCATATTTCACATCATGACGTCTGAGGTTCTGGACGTTTTTGTTTTACGTGCCAACCCAAAGAAGAACGGAGGCTTTGTAGTTCTGTAATATTGAATACATTATTAAATAATGTCCATATTCCTGATATATTGACAAATATATTATCTGAGTATGTTATGTAAATATTTAAAATGGTGCATATGGACAAGATGCTTCTGAAGACACACTGCTGTTCAAACACACTTTAGCATAACAAAGCATTAGCAAAGCTGGCGTTAGCATTGGAGTGAACAACATTAGCCAAATACATAACATTAGCAACTGCTGCTTTCAACTGCAGCTGTTCTCAGGTTGAAAAAATTGCACTGAAGGAAAATAAGGCCTTAGGAAAGACCTTAACAAGGGCTGGGCAATAAATTGATATTATATTGATAGTGTGATATTAGATGAGATTTATCGTCTGGGAATTTGGATATCGCAATATTGTGATAAGGCATAAAAAAGCACAGAAATTAAACTGTTTACAAAACAGCGAGCTATTTGCAGCCTCAGTCGCCCTGGAGCTGAAGACCTCCAATATGGCTGCCAGATGACTTGTTACATCATCTGAAAACTCTCTGTAGCTGCCACACAGCGAACGCGGCTCTGAATAACCTTCACCACCACAGCACTGATGTGCCTGGATGAACTCTGTGCTCAGCTCAGTTTGACTTCACCGTGCTGAGGCTTTTACCCGGCTTCCTGGGCGCCGCGCGCTCTGCTCCTGGGTGTTGACAGGCGGACAATGAGCTCGTACTGCGACGCCTTGGAGGAAGGACGCAGAGTCTTCCTGAAGGAGCTCGCCTCCTCTTTCCTGCAGGAAAACAGCAGCTATTAGCACATCCATTATGTGTGTGTGTGTGTGTGTGATGGGACAAAAGGATGTCATGCCAGAAAAGGGGGGGAAGCGGGTGCAGAACAATGGATAAGTTTCAGTGCACCTCTAATGACGAAGGCAAGTGTAGAGACAAAAAACATCTGGATCATCAGAAACTTATGTGATGACACATTTCCAAGGTCAAAGTTTCACTCTGTTTATCTGCGTGTAGCTGGCAGATCATTTTATTTTCCTCCTCCTTTCTTTTGGAAGTAGCCTGAAGCAGAATGCACAATATAAGCACTGACAGGGTGAATCAAAGCTCCACTTCCTTGAGGGAACGGATTCTGACGACCGTCTCGCTGTACATTGTCCCGCTTATTACATGGCTGCTGCACAACGCCATCAATCATTTGGCACAAAACATGTTTAAATTGAGTTTATTACAAGTTAAATGGCCTGACAAGCTTCCGGTATTAAAAAAAAAAATGTTTTGTAGGACTGTCTGCAGTACAAGGTGTGGCCAGTTAATTGGATTAGAAATCAATTAAATGGGCTGGACCTTGTGATTGCATTGTGATATTATTAGATGTTGTGCTGTGGTCTGTAATGTGAAACAGGGTCTGCTATTCAGAGATTACAGGATGACTTCAATGTATATTACTGATAGTTATTTAGCTTCATATTCAGTGTTAATACCGTTTTTCAAACAAGGTGAAAAATCTGCCAGTGGGATGAGATAATCCCACTTGTTTCCAATGCTAATCACCTTGTTTGCAGAATTTTCTTGATCCTCGTGGGCTGATCTGCCTTATTCTGCCTTGATTTTAAGACTCAATATGAAAATGACTTAAAATGGATATTTTCTGCAGCGAATGTCTTTTTTAGCTAGGAAAAAATGAAGCAGGGCCCCATGACTTCTCTGAGTTCATCCACCCTGTGAATCCCTGCTGAATCTGAGATGAACGTCATCCTGCTGTGCGCCTCCGACCAGACCAGTGGGTGATCACTGTCATCTCCAATTGCAGTTAATCCACGCTTGCTGTGTGGGCTTCTGATTGAATTACACTGTATGCTACTGTGCATCCGCTGTGCTTTTAATCTGACAGCTGAGGGGGGAAAAAAAACAAAACAATGTGTCTTATCAAAATAAAAGCCTCGGGAACTGTAAGTACCATCACGCCGTGCTGCTCACTAATTGAGACAGACAAGTCCCGGGGGTGATCACCTCCGATGAGGACAGAATTGGCAGCAGGCCTGAACATCACTTTTCAGGTTGTGTTTCCTGAGCCAACGCAGCGACTCCCTATCAGCTCCGTGCCAAAATGCATCAGAGGCCGAGACTTCAGAGTCACTTACCTCCAGAGTCTGCAAACATTTCCACCGATATGTCGACGCAGCACAATGCAAAAAGTCTCTTTACAGTCTGCAGAATCCACCCGGACAGCGCTCCACTCCTGTGCAAATGGCCCACTCACGGCTTTTTGATATAGTCATCAATAATGGTTGGGGTGCAGATAGAGTGGGTACAATTACCTGCAGGTTTCGTCCCATGCTGAGAAGTCTCTTTTGTGCCTGGACAGGTATTGGATTCTTTCCGTTGGAACGGCTCCCAGCGCCGCAGCAGAAACGGGCCGAATCGGCTCCTGGTTGCCCCATGTCAGCTTCTCACTGATCAATGCAGACAGAGATTCGAATAATCAAACTACACGGGGTTGAAAGTGTTTCTGCAGAACCTAAACAAATATTTTCCATGCAGGCAAAATTGCTAAAAGAAAGCACGAGCCGTTTCCCGGGTCAAATGTGACTCCTGTTCCAGTCGACTGCTGCCCACTGGCGACTCGACTCTCTTTCTTCCTTATTTCATTTTCCATTGTTTTGCTCCTTAACCGCACATTCACAGCAAGCCAAACATCTGCCTCTAATTATCTACTCGGGGGAATATGCATTCAAGGAAACGCAGACCACAGAGGCTCCTGGTTTCTCAATGTCAATTTCACACTGGATCAGTGAAGAAACGTGGAATTGCAGAGGACTTGTCTCGCAAAGCTGAAAAAGTTCATGTGTAGACACAATAAATAAAGAACAGCAGGCGATTCCAAAAGAAGCATATTTCTCGCTCTTCTTATACAATTGTCTCTTGAGGTATAAGAGAGATGTGCATGTTTTGACAGATGAATCAAATTTTAATCTGCAGGGTGAAGTTCGCGCTGATAAAACTACTCACCAAGGAGTTGTGGCCCAGACTGTTTTTGAGATTTTGTGCTGTGCAAGTTCCAAGATTCTGCAGCCATATAATATTCACAAAAACACAAATCAGCTTTACATACAAATGCATTTTGGGGACATTTGGGCCCCAGAGTGATGAGCAAACTCTAACTGGGCTTTTGTCATAAAGTTTTCTATTTTCTGGCAGAGCTGCAATATGTAAAAGTTATTGTATTCTTCACTTAAAGTTGGTTAGAAAACTCAACTCTCACCGGGGACACCAAACTCAGCATGACCGTCAATGTTTTTTGTTTTTTTGATACAGTGTTTTTTCCATTTTGCAACTCAGCCTGAAAGTGAAAAATTCTTAGATTTCCATTCTATAAGCAGTTATAATCATAACATAAGGCAGGATTCACAAATAAAGCAGCGATGCTTTGTTTTGGCAAACTAATTTTATCTTTAGAATAAAGAGTTCATGAAGGTGCTGCTCACCTGTTGGACGAATAAAATCTGGACCCTGCAAGAAACAAATACAAGACATGAGAAACATCTTTGCACAGTCGAGTTATTTCACATTTTATTAGACCCAAACATCAAACTTTTGACCAAATTCTTAAACTTACCCCCTTTTCCAGACACCATCTCAGCTCGCAGCAGCAGCAGGTTGAACAGGTCGGCTTGCTGATCTCCTGCTTGTTGCTATGGCGTTGGGAGTCCTTAGCAACCCGTCCCACACCTAGATAGGGGACTCCTTGAAACTGGAGTCTGCATGTTCCACCCATCCATCTCGTGTCACCAGACTTCCGCTGCAGGATGTTAAATGGAAAGTGATATCCTGAGGTCAGCGCAGGGGGCGGCTGCCGGATTATTTCTGGACAGCTGCTGCGTTTGGAGCGGAATCCAGATATAAATGCGCTTTGACGGAGTGACGACAGCAGCTATGTTGAGACGAGCCTTTTTCCCTCGCATGAGAAATCAATCTGCGTTCCCGGATGATATGACATTATTATTAGTTTTATGTCCATCAACCTGGCGCCGCAGAATGGCCCGGCGGTTGGAGGGACCGTCCTCTATCTGGAAGGTCACAAGTTCAGCGAGTTCAGTCCCCCAACAAATATAAATCTGTTCCCTGTCACAGCGTCCTGGAGGGAAAATCCTGCACCTCTATCTGCTCCAAAGACAACAAGGAAACCAATGAAAGAAACATGTCAACAAACATGCTGCAAACAAGTTTTTTTTTTCTTTATTTATGTATGACAAAACAGGATGCATGACTGTATCAGTTCACAACAGATCTGACAAAAGAAAAAGAAAAAAGAATAAAATACTGCACTTTGGGCAGAGGCCTCAGAAGTCTGACGTAACTGCAAACCCAAATATGGAATCAGGGGAAAATCATCCCTGTCAGTCTGTGATCTATGTTGGGGTTCAAAAGTTGGACATTTTTACCTGCAAGGATCCACTGAATTCATTCCAAATCGTTATTTTGCAAACAAAAAGTGAACACTGCAGCGCACATTAATAGCTGGAGGGGCTCTGCATGATAAATTTACCACTAGAATTATTATAGATGCTGAGCCATAAAAAAGTACCTGGTTTGCAGCTCCTGTGTCCATATCTTTGTCTGATTTTTGTTCTCTTTGTTCAAGGAAACAGCAAAAGTATTAAGAGAGAGAATCCCTACAACTCAGCATGGGGGCTAAAGACTTAGCTGTTAGCAATTTGTTTTTATAAGACTACACCATTTGTGTTCACTTTATAAAAAAATGTTTTTTTTCTTTTTTCATACACAAACAAATGCCCAAATGTCAAATTATATTCTGAGCCAAATATTCTGAGGGAATTAGAAAAAAAAATCTCCTATTTTTTTGATCCAGATGTCTTGAAAACGCTAACAAATCAAAAACAAATGACGACATGACTTCTGAGGCCTGTGCGAACACAACCACCTGATTTTGGTATTTAAACATTTTTGGATGAAGCAGAACACACTGTGCTGTTGAGACTCTCACTTATTTTTAAAGCGGTGCACCTGAAAGCTCGACATGTTTACAACGCTGAGTTTACATTCATCTTTTAGTGCACAACAGCTAAAACAACAGTGTGTAACATATTTCACCATGTTAGGGAGTAAAAAAAACAAAACAGCAGGGTGTAGGTAGTTGCTGGTGTCTCCCTGAAATGCTGGAAGCAAAAAAACACGCAAATCCAATCAAAAAATATCAAGAAGATAGACATTTTTATTTACCCTTTTTAAGACTGAAAAGTCAAAACACTTATCAAAATATATAAATATGAAGTTTGTACCATGCATGTAGTTTAAAGCTGCAGTCTTTAAGCATTTAAGAGATTCTGCACTTACAAAAGTACTGACTAGTGTTAAGTTCAAGTAGATATTATTCAAGAAGGATGCCAAAGAACATTAAAATAAGAATTGGACAGTTATTTATTGAGGCAACAAAATGTGTCTCAATAAACATCTGTTTATGTATTAGTTGTTCCTGGCATCCTAATGAAATTCAGTTCTAATTCCCTTTAAAGCACAGACTGAACTTGACTCCAGATGTGTCCTATTATTAAAGCTTTGCACAACAGAAAGCTCGTCAACACTGCCCAAAAAGTTTTAAAAAAATTCTACTTTTTATCAACGCTACACTACACAGCTTGTGTTCTGGTGGCCCTGAATGGCAGCGAGAGGTTAACAGTGTGAAAAAAAAAATTCAGCTTCGATACCCAGAAATCCTGTAAGGTGACATCAGCAGAGATTTCCCAGTAGGGCTGAACTGAAATACTATTGAAACTGTAATATGGTCAAATGCAACATCCAACCAGTTTCAATCATTTAATCTGTAATCGTCTCAGTCAGCAGAGCCACTGTGATTAAGGCTGATAAAATGGTATTTTTACACAAACATGCCTAGTGCACCTTAACTCTTTGTATTGTAGTGTTAGAGTCAATGGACCATGACTCACAACATTATGATGCAGTACAGAGGAACAAAGTAACAGTCAGTTAACAGCCAGCAGTGTCTGGCTGTGTTTGCTGTGAAGACATTAAAACTGTAATAAATTGTATTAAAAATGACATAACGGACATATCTGTGGTGCTGACAGGCAGACTGGGGCATCGCTGGTGTGTGAGCTGCATCTTGTCAGTACACAGCTGACCTGTGTGTTTCTGTAACCTAATATAAATCCACTTTCTGTACTGACTAACAGTCTAAATTCAATCTGAAGGCGTCTACACTGCTTCTAAAATGGCTCGTCATCTACATAATCTACATTATCTCCATCATCTCCATCGCTATGAGACATTAACTAATCCAGGAGGTGCATCCTAAAGCAAGTAACCTGTCACCTGTAACTTTGGTGCAGTGAAATATGTTTTGGCTGCATCAAAAACATCACACACAAACGGAAAATCAACTTTTGGTGATGACAAAACTTTTCCCTTGATCACAGATGAGTAAACTGGAGGCCAAAAGAAAATAAACAAGGGTCTGAAAATATGAACTCAGTCTTTGGTCATCTGGTAACACAGCATCAAATTTGTGGTAACATTTTTGCCATAATATCTCATTCATAGAGAATGTGCATTTATGCTTTTAAATCCAAGAGATAATAGTTTTAATTCCAACAGAAATATTCATTTTCTAGCCAAATCCACAGGTTCACATGACTTTTCCAGATGTAAAGAAACCCACAGGGATGTCAGAAAAGGTGCTTCATAAAGCAATATCAACAAAATTAAGTGACAAATCAACAGACCCAGAACTGACCAGAGGTCTTAACGGAGGACTCGTCCAACACCAGCAGTTTTTTATCTTCCATCACACACCATCTGGGTGATCAGCTCGCGTGCGTCCTGCACGCCCGAGCTGAGCTCCGGGTCGCCCTTCCTCACATGGGTGCCTATGAGGAACAGCTTGCGCCGGTCTCCCACCTCGGACAGCGACAGGGCGTCATGCAGGTCTGTGATGCTGCAGGCGCCCGGAAGGTCCTGGAAACACGAGGAAACCATGAGGAGACGTCAGAGTGACCGCTGGGTCTCTCAGGGAAGTCATGTGTGTGTGATCATTACAGCTGCAACCACTCATTATTTTCACTATTAATGTTTTATTTTTTGAATGATCACTAATTTTGTTCATGAAAAGTCAAAAATAATGACAAATGCCCATCAGAGTGCAAAGTGATGTCGTACAGTGGCTTACTTCATCTGACCAGCAGCAAAAAAAATCCCAAAGCACTAATTTTTTAATGATATAAAATGGAGAAAAGCAAAGAAAGTTTAGCACTTGCGGACTTGTAATCATAAAATGAGGTATTTTTACTCGACAAATGACAAACTATTAAAACAAAATTATTACCTGTTGACTAATTGAATAATTCACTAATCTTTTCCACATTAGTAACCACAGTGATTTTGGCCTCGTAAGAGCAGAACAAAAGATTATGTGGAGATCTAATACACTTTGATGATTAAGCTGAACATTTCTCTGCTAAAAACTAGAAAATTCAATCTTAATACCAGCTGAACTGAATGAAAAGCAGATGCCAATCTAGAAGTAATGCCAAAGTAAAAACAAATGCAAACCGCAAAACTATTTAAACCCTGTTAAGCACTTACAAAACATCATTAATGAGCTTTCTTATAGGACAAGAAAGTGGAGATTTGGTAAAGACAGACTGTGTTGTTCTGTGTTGTTCTCACCTGTTTGTTGGCCAGCACCACTAAAGGCAGCAGCGGGTCTGAGGCCACCAGCTCATGTAGATGTTTCCTGGCCAGGGGAAACCGCTCGGCCCGGGACGAATCCACCACGAACACCAGCAGCAGAGCTTTGGGCATGTAGCGCTGCCAGTACTGCCGCAGCTGCTCCCGGCCTCCAACTAACACAGAAAATACAAGACAACTTCAACACTGGAGACGACTCAATGTCATGTTGGTGTACTGGCATGGCTCCTGAACCTTTCTCCATTTAAAAATATTCCACATTTTCCATATTTTTTTTCCAGAACTGAATCTCTTAACTGGGTAACTATACTGTAGTAGGGATGCAACTAGTGACTGTGTTCACTCTTTATTAATCTAAGCATTAGTTTTTCAATTAATCAATTAATCATATAGTCTATTAAGTGTGAAGAATTATGACAAAGTCTCATGGGAAGTGATCAGAGCCCAAAGTGATGTCTTCAGATTGCTTCCTTAGTCTGAGCAGCAGCCAAAAGAAAAAAAAATCATAATGATATGAACAGAGAAAAGTAAGACAATCAGCATCTTAATGAAGCTGGTATCAGCAAATGTTTGGGATTAATCGATTATTGGAATTATATCTGACTAATTTCTGTCAAATGCCTGATCAATTTATCAACTAACTGTTTCACCACTATACAGTATCACAATTAATTTGACAATAACACACTGATATTTAAAATGCACTGAGTAGCGCCTTTAAGACCCAGCCACAACCCATCAGCCCACACCATGACAGGTTCAGAGTTCAGATTTACTTTCGAGGAACTCGATCTGCAGGCCCTCCCGGCTGACCGACACGGCGTTGAAGCCCTGGGTCGGCTGCACGTCCTGCTCCAGGCTGCCGGTGGCGAAGCAGTGCAGCAGGCAGGTCTTCCCAGCTCCATCCAGACCCAGAACCAGAACCTGCGTCCCCTTCTCCACAGGTCGGGTCTGCAGGACAGAGAGAGACACTTTACCAGTCCATTTAAACAGGACAAACCCTCTTCTTCACTCATGATATTTAAGTCACACTGAAAAGGCATTTGAGAGCCTCTTGCTTCCTTAATCTGATGGATCTCCTGTTGAAACAGGATGTTGTGGCAAGACATAACACAGAGAGGCATC
>OMLF01056857.1:7849-23893 GCA_900302615.1 Holocentrus rufus | reverse complement strand
TCATTATTATCATTATTATCATTATTATCATTATTATTATTATTATTATTATTTTGAAAGCCCGTTGCTCACTTGCTCTGAATACACAGACAAACCATGGGTCACAGGAGGGATGGGATCAGTATTGGCTTGGGATGGGCTTCATCACACGTCACAACCAATCAGAGCATTTGGGGCGGGCCTAAGACTGCTGCAGCGCTCACATGAACAGGAAAAGAAAAGAACTGACGGGGAGGAGAAAAATGGAGAAAGTTGCCGAACTCTTACATTGTATTTAAAAAATAGCAAATAGCTTTACTTTTATATTTGGTTTGATTACATTAATGTTTAAGTTGAGATTTACAAGAAAATTTTAAACTACTACTGTGTAAAGGGAATACAGCTGTTAAAAAGCACCTTATTTGTTTAAAGTATTTGCAAACCAAATGTTTTTGCACTTTTCTTCATATAGCAGTACTTTGAAAATAAAAGTGCACAATACACTATTGTGAATTCATTATTGAATTTTGCGCATAATAATGCAGAACATCATGTAATTAATCGCGATTCAAAATTTTTTTATCGTCGCCCAACACTAGTAAAAAATACTTCGGTTCCTTATGAAACTGTGGTGGGCCGCCAGATTCTAGGTAATTAATGGGAAACTACTACTATCAGTACATCTGCTTGCAAGACTGTGAGAAAAGCATGTTATACTCTCTTTCCAACAGAACGTAATATTCTACCACCATTATTACTGTTAGTATTAGCACAGGTACAAGAGGTACTGCTCATATTACCAGATGAGACTGAGAGAGAGGGGGATGGAGAAGCGTCACTTTGTCAATATAGTAAACACTACTTTACTTTACACTTTACTAACAAGTTCATTCTAATTCTGTTTTTACCACAAATGTTACAAATCTGAGCACTTAAAAAAATAGTTTTGGGTGATTCAAACGCAACAGTTGCACAAGTCAGTAGTATGACATACCACTTAATGCTATACTGGTTGTAGAAATGCTCCCTTGTATGCCGCATTTTGATTCACATAAGTGTATACAAAAATGTTCTATAATCATCTTGGGTTTCAATGGAGAGTTTTAGTGTCCCAGGATTTAAATGCTTTTTCAAAAGCTTTTTAACCCTGCTGACAATAAAATTCTGGCCAGAAACACTGAATACTAGCACTTTTTAATGAATATGGACAAATTTATACCTGTGCTGCACCATATTAAATGAGTTTTAACCACCAGCTCTATCTTTCTGGTTATTTGCAGTGTATCGGAGCTGGAGGAGAGTGTGGATCAGCTGCAAAAGGAAGTGGAACAGCTGAAAGAGCAGAGGAACCAGCAGAAACAACTGGCCGACTCTAACGCCAGACAGAGAGACATGTACCGAATACTGCTGTCACAAAGTGGCTACAACCTGCCACCTCAAGGTAAAAATAAATAAATAATTAAATAAAGAACAACATGCACAGATTCTGTGCAGCTCGTGCATATTTGCAGTTTGGAAAGATGCAGTTGGATAGCAAAAAAGCAGGTCTCGAATTTAGTAATTTGGGTATGATCATTAGCCCTTATAGGCACATACAGCAGTATCATCCATGTAGCAATGAAAATTTATTCCATGACTGTGTACGATTTGGCCAAGAGGTGAAATATAAAGAGAGAAAAGCAGAGGGCCAAGAACCGACCTCTGAGGTACTCCATATTTAACCTCAGAAAATGTAGATGTGGTGTTATTATAGCAGACACACTGGGTTCATTCAGATTTTTAGCATTTAATCATTTTTATAATTAATTAATCTAAATTAATGCATTAATTTGGCAGCCTTAGTAAATAGTATTCAGGGCTTAATGTTTGGTAGGAGCAAAGTTGCAGTTACCTTGGACACCACACACCGTAATGTAACGGTGAACACAGGTTGAGTTAAGTCTTCATGTGTGTTTCCAGGTCCAGACTCGTCTTCCCAGTCTCCTCAGCCACGGCCCTCAGTCCCAGCAACTCGCTCAACTCCACAACGAGCCGCTGCTGCTGAGTCCACCCAGACTGCTCAGGCTAAAGCTGCTCTCAAACAGGTAGATACACACCTGTCCACTCACACTGTATCTGCATTCTTATCTTCAAATTCAATAGCTATTCTGTGTGTGTGTGTGTGTGTGTGTGTGTTCACGCGTGCGTGTGTGTGCATACACGTCCAGCTCAACGATGCCTTCACTCTGTACAAGAAAGAGAAGGCAGAGAATGACAGGCTGATGAACGACACCAACGACCGGCTGCAGAAGCAGCTGACAGAGCTGTGCTCCAGCAAGGCCAAGCTGGCCTCTCAACTGGACTTTACCAACAAGAGGTGAGGTTCAGTTGTTAAAGTGGTGCTGTGTCACATGCTTGTTTCTATGATTTTGTCAGTAACTTTGGTGCTAAGCAGTCATTGCAGTACTCTTTCTGCGCTGTACTGAGATCACCCCTCAGCATTTTGAGAACAGGCAGGCTTACATAATCCCCTTACATTGCAGTTGTTAAAATAACTCTTGTACTCTGTGTGAGTTTTCTGTCTTTTTGCTCTCTGTATGTCAGGAATGAGATTCTCCAGGAAACGGCGTCAGCCTACCATAGGGAGATCGCTGCTCTGCAGGACAGGAATCACAAAATGACGGCCACGGCACAGCGACATGAACACATTATACACACCATGAGCCAGGACCTGCGACAGGCCAACGAAAAACTGGCTCTGCAGGAGGTATGGAAGTACAGATGCTGAGGAAGATGTACAGATGAGAGCATACCACCTAGACAGTGAGGCAGGATACAGCATACCAGACTGCAGTATTTTGCAGTCATTTCCCACAGTATTTGTGACAATATGCAGTTTTGCAACATTAATGCATTTTTTTTCTGGAAGAAACTGCTAAATAAACTTTTAAAGGAATATTCCAATGCCTTTGGCAAAATACCTTTTTTCTGACTTACCCAGATTGAGACAAGATGTTCGATACCATTTTCACCTCTTTATGTCCACTCTGTTCCTATGAGTAGCACTTTGTGTTAGCTTTGTACAGTGGTTCTCAATACTGGTCCTCAGGACCCTAAGCACCGCTGGTTTTCCATCCTACTGGCTGGTTCATTGCATTCACCTGGTATTCCAGGCGTAACGCAGTCCTTGATTATATGGCTAAAATGAAAACCAGCAGGGCTGTGGACCAGGACCAAGGATGGGGTTTAAGAAATATCTTCTAAAAAAAAAAATCTTACTTACACAATGTCTCGTGTGTATTTGTAATACATGTCTTAGAATAAAAAATAAAAAAATTTAGGAGAAGTTAGATGGTAGGAACTATAAACTTCTCGACGACTTTTAAAAAAAAAAAAAAAAAAAAAATTCCAAGACGTGGAATACAGTGGAATACTGGGTTCATACAGTCTTGAAAGTTTGGAAAATGTTGGATTTTAACTGTAGAGTAATTTGCAAGGGCCGACTGGCTCTGCCTGGCGTTGGCACTGTTTGAAAGTTTCGGGAGGAAGTGTGTTTGGACAGAAATGCAAATTAAAGCCATATCATAAAAAATATGAAATGGATCAATGTTTTCACCTTACATCAATATATTGCATCATTGATCACTGAATCAATATATTGATACATATCGATGGATCACTACACCCCTACTTAGCATAGATTCTTAGTAAAATGAAATCATTGACCTCTTTGTTTTTCTATCTGTAGGCGCGAATGGAGAACATGACCAAAGAGAGAGACATGTTGAAGGAGGCAGAGAGTCGCCTCAGCCAGGAGAAAGAAGCCATGATGGCAGAGCAGCGTAACCAGAACCTGCTGCTCACCAACCTCAAGACCATACAGGTATTGTACCAGCAATGTGTTTGTTCTCAAATGACATCCCTCACTTAATGTTTTTCCATTTGATGCTGTGAACAAAATGTGCTGTAGTGCTGGAACAACTAGATGTTAGTAACAGTGCCAGTCTGTATGAGCTGATGTTGAAAACCGCAGGACCTTGGAAAGCTAGAGTCCCAATGCCGTTTAATAACACAATGGCCAAGAAGAAGAAGTTAATTTGATTATTAGGGGCTAGACAGATACATCTGACCAGTGTGGTGTTTTATTGAAACTCTGATATCGAACAGTGTCACTGTTTTGATCTGTGTAACACTAGTAGTCTATAGGAAGACCACAACCTGAATGGATTCTACTGAGGAAAAAAAAAAAATTCTTGTTCATCATGGCTGCTAAAAGTCATGAAAATGCTCATCCCTAACATTAACCCAACCACACACATTTATTCCTTGCTGTTTTCTCTCCTGAACTTGTTTTCTATCCCGTTGTCTCTCTGCTCCACTTAGCTGACAATGGAACGTACAGAGACAGAGACTCGCCAGCGAAAGAACAACCAGATAGAGCACCTGGAGACAGAGCTTGTTGCCATGAAGACCAAGCTGGACCAGGAAGTGGAGCGGAGACATGCCCTGGGACGCGATATGGATGTATGTATATATGTTTACAACACATGTTCTGGGACACACCATTAATAAATGGTTAGACTGATATATGGAGCAAATTTTTCACCTTCTTCTGCAAGTCTCAACCACCACCCATATGTTTGAAATTCCTCAAGTCAAGTCTAAGCCCTCCTAATGTTAATGTTGATTCAAAGTTACAAGGAACTACAAGGAACTTTAGTTTTTTGTTAATTTTAGCGCCTTTTGTGGGCAGAAGTGGTAGTGTTCCTTGAGAATGAAGACTGCATTTCCCATGAGAACCACCTTCTCGCGTTGTAAAGATCTTTGCTGGTGCGTGCATTTGTTTTGGAAGCCAGTGAAAGAAAGCAGAAACTTAATTTTACTACTATTTTTCTTTTTTTAAACTCAGCTGTAAAGTATCTTTTTGTGGTTAAGTAAGATTAATAATTGGAATCTGATGGCGGTGAAACAAAGTCAACTTTATTTGAATACCATTAATACACCTAGGTTACATGTAAGGCTGCATTCACTATAACTATATAACTAAAAACTAAATACATTAATAAATCCCGATTAAAACTTCTATCTGCCCTTGTCCTATTTGATCTAACTCTCCTGGAATAATAAAATGTTGTCCGGCCCCCGGGGAACTCTTTTGCCCAAACACACTTGGGGAGCACAAGAGAAAAGGCAGCCGTAAGTTTATGTCGTTCCACAATATTAATTTCAATTACAGAAAATGCGGCTGTAGACTTTCAACCATACCAAACACCAGAGAATTTTACTTCTCTTACTCTCCTTGGATATGAGGCACAACAAGCCTTGCAGTGATTTTGCTACAAAAGATACAAAAGTTGCCTATTGCATTGAATCGCCATGAAAACACTAAATTCAATAAATATGTTCATAGAAATACTTACGTGTGTTTTTTATCCAATATGACTTGATTAAAACTGCAATTAACCTACATACAGTTCAAATGTATCAACAAATATGGATATGTACCAACATATCAATTAATTGTCACACTGGTAACGGACTTGCTCGGTTACAAGGTCATATAGAAGGATCGGTAGTGCATTGACTGTTCCATAACCAGATGACCTCCTGAAAGCTGCTTTAAGAAACATCAGGACAGGCAGAGTCGTTGAGCAGTTAGTGAGCCTTGTTTTGTTGCTCCTCTATCCCTTTTCGTTTCAGGCCCAGTTGTTGGAAGCTAAAAAGCAGCTGGAGACCCAGAACACCTTGCAGCAGAAGACCAGGGAGCTGCTGCGTAGTTCGGAACAGCAGGTGGCAGTGCTGAAAGCCCAGTTAGGCTCAGCCTCCTCCGAGGCTGTTACCTCAGCAACCACCCCCAGCAACACTGCTGCCCCGGCAACCAGAGCCTCGGGTCTCAGAGCGCCACTCAGAGGTGAGCAGCTTTTCTGCAGAATGTGACCTGCAGTGCTTTGATGAAAGCTACTGCTGCTGCTATGTGTGATATATTCTACGTAATTTCTATTCAAATTCAAGACAGCAGTCTCACTTGGTCTAATGTTGACACTGCATCTATGAGTGTTATGGGATTGTTTTTCAAAGCTCTGCTTGTGTCTGTTTGCATTCTTAGCTCCAGCGCTGTCAGCCACCCAGCAGCCAAGCCAGGCAGAGCGGGAGATTGTAGATGTCAAAGGTCGTCTGCGTGCTGCTGAGGAACAGAGCAGTGAACTGACAGAGCAGCTGAAGAATGCCAACACTACTGTGGAGCAGTACAAAGCTATGGTGCTGACTCTGGAAGACAGTCTGAAGAAAGAGAAGCAGGTCCAACTCTCACTATTTCCTTTCTATTTCTAATTTCTGCTCATCTTTGTCTATTTCTTCTCCTCTCTCTCTCTCTCACTCACTCACTCACACACACACACACACACACACACACACACACACACACACACACACACACTAAACCCTTGCTTGGTGTCATCCTCCAGGCGCGCTCCCCTCTGGAGCTGCGGCTGAAGCAGTCAGAGGAGGTGCAGAAGCAGTTGGAGAGAAAGATTGTGGAGGTGGAGAAGGAGAAGCAGCAAGAGCGGGAAGAGAGGAGGAAGGCTGTGGACGCTGTGGAGAAACAGGTAGGTGAAATTGTATTGATTTGAAATGAATGAGGAACCTGCATGTTCTTAGTGTCTCTGCTTCTTTTTTTCCCCAAGCACTATTTGTGAAATAACCAGCTCCAAGTGTTTTTGTGAGCAATTGTTTAATGGTTTTAATTATTATATAGCTTTGAATGGAGATCAACAGGACATTTCTGTTGACACTAGACTGGCAGATTGTCACTGATCTTTCACCTTCGCCTTCCATTCACTATACACTCCACAGTGGGCTTGTCAATGTTTGTTTCATGGTCAGCTGTCCCTTCGGCAGGCTTTTCTCTGGGGTCGTCTTCACGTCTTTTTGTTTACGTTGAAGGTGGTGGTTCATGTTCGTTGTGTTGGAGGTGGTGTACGGAACGATGGCTTTGCACAGCTTACACACAGTGTTAGTCTTGTCAGTTACTCTATTTCCATCTTTGTCTCTTTTAATTGGAAAGCCAAAATACTGCCACACATATGACCTGTATCCCGTTGGAGCATCCTCAACTTCGACCTCATTCGACTCCATAGTTAGACGCTTTGAGGGCTAACTAAGGAAGTTGCTGGTGCTAATGTTACCTTTCCGTTTGAACATGAAACGTGCCGTTTGAGTGTCGTTGTCACAACATGCACTGTGACCTGACTAACAGCACAGTTCCCCGGATGCAATTTTTTAATGTAATTTTTTAAAATTTGGTCTCGCGCTGCTTGACCAGATGGTGCTGCCACACACATTAAATGATTTGTATACTACACAAATAATGTGGTAGTTCCATCTAGTGTTTATTTCGCGATACATTTTTTTTGCAACAGGATGCATATCGTCACATTTTGTATCGCGATATTTCGTCCCATCCCTACTTAAGACAGGCGATATCTAATGAAAAATGTTTTTTAGGTTATGTATCTCAAACTAATCAAGGCCTCTGCTCCTCTGTTCTTGGAAAAGTATCAGAGTATTGAAATACATATTGGTATCGGTATCAATACCAAAATGTTGGTATCATGACAACACTGCTCCACAGCTCCAGGCGTTGAGTCAGTTTCCCTCCTCTGTTGTGCAGGTGTGTGAGCTGAAGCGCAGCCTGAAGTCCAGCCAGACAGAACAGCAGGAGGCCCTAGAAAGAGCCACCGCTGCTGTCACACAGGAGCAGAGGGCCACACAGGACAGCCTACTGCAGGTTCGTATACACACACACGCGCACACACACACACACACACACACACACACACAAAATAACTCAAACTGTCAGCTAAACAATGTGTGATAAAACTGCACAACATCACCTGAGCACCAGTTTAGTTCAGTGGTTCTCAAACTTTTTTGCTCGTAACTCCTTAAAACAAAGTGACAAGCCACTCGTGACCCCCCCTCCACCCCCTCCACCTCACACAGGCTGCGTATGCAGAAGGGTGATCAGTCCAACTGGAGAACAGCTCCATTTTCAGATTAATTTATTTACTTTACTTTACTAAACATTTTTAAATTACTCAGTATTTCACAGGAAAACAATTTAAAAAAAGATATGAAAAAATAAGCATGATTTTCCTGTGTCATAATCATTTTGTGTATAATATAGTTGGCACTATATAATGAGTAATTTGAAGTATTAAAGTATTAATGTAAAGAAGTACAGCAAATGAAGCCCATTTAGTGTTTAGCATGACAGTTATCTAAATGGCCTCTACACATCCCCTCTCCTCCTCCCAGACTAAGCTCGCTGTGGAAGCGCAGGCTAAATATGAGCGGGAGCTGATGCTGCATGCGGCTGACGTGGTGGCCTTGCAGGAGCTGAAGAAACAAGTCCAGCAAGAAGTAGAGAAGAGGAAAGTGCTGGATGAGCAGCTCAGCAAGACCTCCTCCCTCCAGCAGGAGAAAAGCACTGCCTGGAGCACACTGGAGAGACAGCTGAAGGTAGGAGGAGAGGGAGAGGGGAGACAGATCTTAGACAAGAGCTGCAAGAGCTGACACCTGGTTGGTCCCCGGACTTTACCTTTAGAACCGCTACTCTATTATAACAGTTTTGTTATACGACTGCTGAAATGTATATATAGACTGTACAGTTCTAGTCTCTCAAGCCAGACATGTTGGCTCCTGCAGTTTCCAAATGCCTCCACCTAGTTGTCTGTATTTCAGAAGTGCTGAAATGAGGAGATAGATAACTTTATTGTCTGTCACATAGTCACAGAAATTTTCCTTTGACAAGGCTCAACAATAAATAATACACGTTTAAAACACATTAAATACATACACAAACACACACACACACGTAAAATATAACTACAATTGTAGCACCATGAGGCAGATGCTTGATCAAATTGATCAAATACTCTTCCGGTACAAAGAGTTTTTCCTAGTGGTAGATGACAGCTTTCTCTCCTCAAATATTAGCGGGCTGAATTGCAGACTTATCTATGGAGCATTCAAAGACTGTGGAAGAGATAGTCTGGCTTGAGAGAATTTAGACAGTTCTGACAGTTACATAATTGAAGTCTTGGCAAATCCACATAGAATGGCTATATTTGATATATTTCAGTGCTGTGGAGATTCTGGTGGAAGAGCCTGTCAGTCCATTTTGAAAATGGGTAGTACGCAGCATGACTTACATTCATTCTTTTCAGTAATGACACCACCGCTATGGGCCTGTGTAGATATATGTCATGTATGTATCTGTGTTTGTGTCTGAATTGAAGTTATCAATCAATCAGCTTTGAGTGTCCTGCCCCCAGGAGGATCTGGCCTATCAGACTAGTCGCTCTGAGACGTTGGGGAAACAGAATGCCCTTCTGCACCAACAAATGGATGAGATGGCCTCCAGGAGTCAGCAGCAACAACAATTACAGCAGCAGCAGCAACTCAATGTGTCCTTCAGCGAGGAAGGGAAGTCTACTGAACAGCTACTGGAAATACTCAGGTAATACTGAGTGCGATAAGGGTGACCCTGCATTTGATCACTACACTTGTGAAGAGTGATTTGAGTTCTCAACATAAGGAATGCAAACCTTTCGGGCTAGAGACAAAACACAATCTTTTCACTACAAGATAAAAGTTTTGCCTGATTGACTTGGCTTTCATTTCCCATTGAGGCCCTCACTCAACCTGACAGTCTAGATCTACATGATGTTTTGTATTTGTGCTGTAGATTTGTTCGCCGTGAGAAGGAGATTGCTTTGGCTCGATGTGATGCATCTGATGGAGAAGCTCTTCGCCACAAACAGAGAGTTGAACACCAAGAGAGAGAGCTGAAGGAGCTACAGGAAGTTCTGAACAAAGAGAGAGAAAAGATGCAGGTGGGAATAGAATGATTGGAGACAAGAAAACAGTTACATATTTTGTGCTTTTGTAATTTGTGTTGCTCAGGTTGTTGTTATTAGTGAAGGTGTGCATGGTTATGTGCTCCCTTTGTGTGTTTTGATGTGGAAAAAAAATTTGTTAATTGTTATATTAAAAAAAAAAAAAGACAAAGACTTAACTGACTGACGAAACAAACATCTTATATGTCAGGAGAGAGACCTGGCTGGCACCCCTGAAGAAACTCCCCCACACGTGCCCACAGCGAATCGTCACTGTGTGTGTGTGTGTGTGAGAGAGAGAGAGAGTTGGTAAACCCAAATCGGTTATACACTGGAGTCTGTGTGAGTCCGCACGCACATGTGTGACTGTCGCTAGTTGTTGGTTGTATGTGCTGCATGCCCATGTGAAACTATGGCCGGCCAAATGCATGGCCAGTTGCATTTAACTTTTAATGTTTAATGTGAATCTCTTCCTCCCTCCTTACTGCTGCTGCATTCACTTACTCCTTGTCAGCTCCGACCTCCCACTGTTAGTTGTAAATTCAACCTGTAGTTGAAAGTATGATATGCGGGGCCTGGGAGTGAGAGATGATCTGCTGAAGCAACGGCACACAACACAACGTTAGAGATCTTTTCTGTTATGAGAAGTGTAAAAATATTTCAGTTCATTATGAAACTGTGGCAGGACAAATTAGACTGTGGCGGGCCGCCATAGACTAGGTAATTAATAGGAAACACTGATAGTGACTTGTGGGCTTCAGGGAATAATACTTTTGATTGTAACTTATATCTGTTTGACCTCCCTCTCTCCTTCAGGTTACAGTAAAGACTCTGTCGGAGCAGGAGGAGCAGTTGAAAAGGATGGAGAACATCAGTGTCCTCCAGGAAACCAACAGGATGCTGAAAATGGACAGAGATAGGCTGGAGCAGGAGCTGCAGCAAACGCAGGCTAAAGTAAGACCAAGAATAAAGGGCGCTGAGACTGTAGACTGTTTACTTTGAAAACTAGGAATCGTGGGTGAGGGGGTGAGACTTTAAGCTTCAGCGTGTCCTGTGTGCTGCTGTAAACAGGGACCCAAGAAGCATCAGTAGAACTTTGCAGTGGTTGGCTCCCTGCCATGACCTAAGCTGCATATTAAAGCTACAGTGGTACCAGAGAAGACCAAACACCACGTTAAAGTCTGCGCTGGCAATTTGCTGAACTGTTGTGTCATTGTGACCAGCATCGGCAGCTGAGATTCCTTTGGAATTGAAATATTTCTCTTATTCTTCCATGATGGAAAGCAAGAGAAAATGACTATTACAACAGTTAGCATAGCCTGTTTGATTAACCTTGACCTCAACGTTGCCTAAGCCTGATATATTAAAGACCCATTCCCAGCATTGATTAAATCCTTAAAAATGTACCTCTGTACAACAAAATGTTGAAAATGTCAAAGTTTTTTTCCATGAAAACACCTTGCCTTAAAATGGTGTAGTTGTAACTCCACACCTTTGCATTCATTTAGATTACACAGATCTATGAATATGCAAATAGTCCCCACCTCTACTCAAATCTCCACTAAGCACATCCCGGCTCACCTTCGAGTCTTCCCACACAAACCTTCGCTTGTTTTCTGTTCTGCTGCTGTAGGCTGTGCTACACAATGGCAAGAGGTAATATAGGTATAATTCATCCATAAATGTTCAAACCAGAGGCCGATTCTGAGCAAATTGGGAGTACAAATTACACAGTACAGAGTTGCCTACAAGTGGATTTCGGAAATGGTAATTTTTTTTTATGTAACATGATAATGTGAGCCTTCAGTTTGACTGCGGTTTCAGTCAGCTGTGTGTTTTTAATGTTAGCTAGATAAACCTCGGCCCAGATGGCCAACTTACCAACACCTACCTAGTAAGGATAAAACCCAGGAGCACAGTTAGGAAGAAATGCTTTGAAAACCAGAGAAAGGCATCTAACTTGATAAACTACTGTCGCGTAAATATGCAAATAGATAGTGAGATACCGAGGCTACGATTGGCTACCAGTCTGTTACGTAACAGACCAGTAAACTTAGGTGGCCTGTGTTAATCATGATTTCTGTGAGTGTTTTGACGGCTTGAGGCAAAAACAGTGCTCTATCACAAGCACATAGAGTACATCAACTATCTGGGCAGATTATCTGGCAAAACACATTAAAAATAGAAAGAAACGCAATTTTAAACGGTGGGTCTTTAACCTTTTGCTAACTCCTTTTGACAAACAAGCTAAAATGTCCTATCCACATGCTGAAGTTCTCGAGCAACAGCCATAGTATCTCATAATCCTTCTCACAGCGCCATTCAGACTTTATTTGGTTTCTTGTTGTCCGTCCGTCCAGAGGGGCATATATCCAAATCGGTCTGGTAGGGCTGGGGATTGTCACGAATCTCACGATTCGGTTCGATTTCGATTCTTTAGGTCTCAATTTGATTCAATTTCAATTTTGATGTTGATCTAATATGCTTCGATATTGATTCAGTAATAAGAGTAGGTGACAGAAATACACAATTCATTAGAGTACCCTGGCACTGATAATTGTTAAATAATAATGTGTGCAACATTTGTACTGGTTTAGAATAAACTGAGCCAAACGTACTGTTGTTTTATTTCAATATAGTTTATTAAACAAGCACAAAATGAACCACTAACCCACACTAACCCTAACCCACAGCCCATCCACTGGATTTGGGCTTCATAACAATGGAAATAATCGATTTCAGGATTTCTTGAATCGATATTGAATCAGGAAAAAATATATTGTAGTGCATTGATGAATCTTTGTTTTTTTTCCCAGCTCTGCGATATGGTGGCCATGAAATTTAACATAACAACATTCATGTTGGCTAGAGGTTAAAACCTGGGAATATGGGTGCCACTCCCAGCAGGGCATGTGCGTTAGAGATAACATGTGAGTTTATACAGAGCATAGTATAGGCCTTAGCATGCATAAAGGGGTTGCTCATACAGTTATCCCAGGTACAAGAACACCATGGGATTGTTCTCTTTTCCAGCCATTTGAGAAATGCCACATCAGTGGCTGCATGCATCACCTGTATGTCGATGCTGTCCCAACTCCTGCAGAAGTAGAAGTGCAAATATGCTTGAGCTCATATACAGCTCAAAACATCTCCCCCTCCTCTCTCTCTGTGTTTCAGGTGACTAAGCTCCAGTCGGACATCAGCCCTCTGCAGCACTCTTTGACCCAACTTTCGGAGAGGAACGGCTCTCTACAGGCTGATAACAGGATCCTGGAGGACGACCTCAAACGCTGGAAGGCCAGGGCACAGGTAACAGCGACTGTGTTTAAAGTTTATCTGATCTCTTTGATTTTCTGAGTTCATGTTCACTTAAAATTTTTCCATATGTGTGTGCACAGCAACTGGTGAGCCAGCAGAAGGACAGCGACGTTGAGGAGAAACAAAAACTGGCTAATGAGAGAGAAGCTCAGCAGAGGCGCATGGCACAGCTAGCCGAAGAGACGGCCAAGCTAAAAACTGAACTGGCCAGGTAGAATACACACAGCACACACACACACACACCATGCTAACAGGTACTCAGACAAAACAAAACACAAAGCAGAAAGACATACGATTCAACTGGCCAGGTTTTCCACCAAAAAAATGAAGCTTTAAGTGAAATCTGATCATTACTCAAAATTAGAAAAATCTTAAATGCATGCAATGCATTTTTCAGGGATCTGTTAACTATTCATATTGCCAATCAGTTCCTAACAGATTAATTTTAACCAGATATTCCAATGAATGAGTGATCAATAATCAAACCGAAAGAAAGCAGCGAAATGAGTCTCAGACAAAAACAGCAGAGCCTCCTGAAGAAGCTGATTAAGTTATTCCCATGTGCTGAACAGATCCAGTGCCAGCAGTAACATGGCCCAGTCTCAGCTACAAGCCCTCAGAGATTCTGTGGCCCGACTGACCTCAGAGAGAGACTCAATGAAGAAAGACCTGGAAGCAAAAACCAACGACCTCCTGGAGAAGAACAAGACCATCACACAGGTGAAGAAGATCGGACGGCGCTACAAGACCCAGTATGAGGAGCTGAAAGTTCAGCATGACAAGGTGGGACAATGGGCTTGGCTGACTGGTTGGTTAGCTGGCTAACTTTTGCTAGATGAAAGAACAGTGGGTGGCCTGATATTCAGATTGAATTGCCATTCCGTTTTCACTCTGTTATTCAGTCTGAATTTGCCTCTGTATTAGCCAGTTTCTGTAAGCGGAGGGATTTGAATCCCGTCAACCAATCACTATCAACTGGTGTGTCCAACCGATTTGATGTAGTTTTCAATTGATGCGATCGCTGCGTGAGTCAGTTTACAGCACTTAGCAACTGTAGCCAACTACAAGGTCTGTATTGCCAAAAAGCCAATGAAAATATGAATGTACGAATGATTCAGTCAGGTCAGGCTAATTCCACAGAACTTGAATGGATAGAACGGTTATTCTCTTTCAAATCAACTCTTCAGGATGGTCAGAACAGCAACCATTTTTATGTGTTCCGTTGCCACGGTATTGTTGGGCTAAATTCTGATTTGTGGCGAGTCGCTGAGTGTTTGAGGCGAGTGAGGCAGAGGTTTAACAGGAAGCAGTGGAAAGAAGTCTGCTCACTCCAGCTGTCACTCCTGTCACCACACGATGGCGTTTGTTTTTTTTAAGCAGGTCAGATAAAAGGACATCTTTTCACAGTTAAGTAGAAGTGGTCATAGTTGTAGTGTAGAGTTAACGTTAATCACAGTTTCAGCTGGCATCCATCAGCCGTTTAAAGTTAAAAAGAAAAATTCTAATCCACTGAATGGCTAAACTAACATAGTTTCAACAGTTGCAATAAAGAGTTATACTTAGTGATAGATCAAGCTAGGTTTGCTAGTTCGGAGTTGTTGGCTGGAGGAGCTAACAGTTTTTGATAATATTTTGTTAATCGTGTTGCTGATGTCAGATTTCAGTTGGGTTTTGGCAGCTGTCTAACATCTGATCCACACATTCAAATGTTCACAATTCTTTGTCATTTCTGTCTACAGTCACAGCAAACATGTCTGTACAGTTCTCAAGTGTGACACTTCACAGCTGTACTGAATTGAGTTGTCACCATAGCAACCAACCATAATCGCCATTTTATTGTGTACCAGCCAAATGACTGTGGTGAACAGTGTGCAAGTTCTGTGGCTAATGCTAACAGACAGACTGGGGGGTCCTGTCCAAAAGAATTTGTTCCAAATGTTTCTGAGAGTTATTGAGGATTGAAGACTCACTTGGTATTTTAAAGAAATGGCCAGAAAACTGGTCAGTGTTTCAACGGAGAAATCGCAGTTGAATTGAGCAACACCGCTAGAATTGCTAGAAACTAAAGGGAATGTGTGATTCAGGTATATCTAGAAAATAAGAGGAAAGTAAAATCTACTGTTTTCCACGCGGATTATTTTTTGTTGACTGTCATGGTGACATTTAGACCATAGGACAGGGATGATAATAAGATAAAGAAACATGTTTAACAGAAAATGTCACAGTGTAGGCCATTTAAGTTCTCATCGACAACCAGTGTAACTGGCAATAAAATACATTAATACACACCAATCATAACTTAGTACCAGCCAAAATAATAAATATACATATTTCATATATCAGAAAATATAGATTGCTTGCACTCAAAAAAAAGGAAAGAAGCTTCACTTCATTTTTAATTTCATTTTTTTGTTTTGTTTTATTTTTTAAATGCAGGGATCATGCACAAACGTTTTGGCAGCAGCTCTTCATCAGTGTTCAGGTTCAGTTAGGATGACAAACAACCATCTTTAGCTGCCACAATCATTATTATCAATGATGGTGATTTGTCATAGCAGGTTTTCATTGAGCTGTGTCTTGATTGTGTTAATGTGTATCTGTATATTCAGCTAATTACAGAAACAGCAGCTAAATCAGGAAGTGAAGCCGGGCCAAGCAAGGAGGCGCAGGAGGAGCTCATCAAGGCAAGAGAGGAACTGACCAGGTGTAAAGAGGAGGTGCAGAGAAAACAGGAGGAGGTGAGCAGAATCTTTTTTTAAGTCCTCTATTAGAGAGTAACTGACACCCTGTTCAGCAAGGACAGGCCACTTTTACAGACTGAAAAAGGCATTTGAACCTCGGGAAGAGTGGGTGGGCAGTAGGCGGCACT
>OMLF01056856.1:5151-35394 GCA_900302615.1 Holocentrus rufus | reverse complement strand
TATCCTGTTTCCGCGTCAGGTGTGCCATATTTCAGTCTGGATCTAATGGGAGTCCATCATTATGCAGCAGGATCTGCAGCAGTCAGATCCAAAAAGCGCAAACAGGAGCAGGAAAACAACTCAGAGACCAGAGAAGGCAGAGGACAAGGGTCAACATCGGTGTGGCTTTCCAAAGATGGAGAGATCTTATGCAAAGTGATGAAAGTGATGGAAGTCGCTTGCTTTCTGCTGGATAGGTAAATAACACTTATAATATTTTTACGACCTCTGCCCTATTCGGATGGGATTAGTTTTCCAGCGGGGGGTAATGTAATATTTACCAGAGCATCTCTGCTATTTGGTCCCATCCGAACGAGAGTGCTCAGTCTATAAAAGCTAACTTTGTAAAAGCTAACTTTTACAGACTGAGCACTCAGTAAAAACTGCTGTGTTTTTACCTGCTGTGAAACGCTCTGTAAAAATAACCCCAGGTGATGCTAAACCCGTGCAATTCAAATCCTCATAAATTATTGTCAGTTGACTCGCAAATGCATTACAGATGTTCTGCGATAGTCCAGAAAACCTAATACCGTACAAGTAGGGCTTTATATGACTGTTTCTGTTTCGCCAAGTTCAGTTACAGCATTTCCTTTTGATGATGCTATTCTCAATTTTATTACTCTTTTTTTTTTACCTAAAAAGAACTGAGCACTTCACTGCCGGGGTTTCCTACGACATTGCGTAGGTTTGGGCACAATAGATGGCACACTGGAGCACTGGTGTTTTGACGATTTGGCATTTATTGTCTAAGCATAAATACACTGGCCAAAATTCAACTTCTGTCTCTTAAAGTATTCATGCTGTTTTTCGTCCATGCCATTTGGCGTCACAGTAGAGATCACGAGCAGAGAAGAGATTTTTGGGAAAATGACTCAGTGGACCTTTAAATGCTACTGGCCATGCATTTATCCGGCCATCGTTTCACGTGGGCATGCAATGCAAATAACTGACGACATAAAACCGATGCATATAACTTGCAACACAGACATGTGTGCGCGCACGCAACCACACACTCACTCGAGCATATAGGCTAACTGATATTTGGGATTACAGCACACTCTCTCTCTCCCTCCCTCGCTCGCACGCACACACACACACACACACACACACGCGCACCACAGTCTACTGTTATTCTGTGGGACACACTGAGTTACCTTTTATCTTGCAAAAGATATGATTCCAATCAAGAGAGTAGAAAATGAGAGGTTCAAATGCCTGCTCAAAGTAGTTGACTCTACGGTATGAGCTGCCCAGACGAAAATACTTCTCCAACACCGTTCCATTCCATGTCTCTACTCTGAATGCCAAGAAAAGATTGAACAAAATGGTTTGGTTGCACTGACCAGAAACTTGCAAATTAGTCTCAAAAATACATGTAAGATTGTGATAAAATCGAAATCGCGATTTTTAAATAAAAAAATTATGATATGATATTTTTGCCATATTGCCCACCCCTACGTGAGCCCCTGTGTCTGGAAAGGCAAAGTGGAAGTAGCAGGAGCAGACCCAGCAGAACTGCCTGGAGGAGGTGCAACAATGGCAGCAGGAACAAGCTCTTCGAGACCCACAGTCATAACCCCCATTTCGACCCAATTGTGATCTCAAAGCCACCTTAATATTTTCTTTAAGACGCTTATCCCCCACCACAACTGAATAATGCTCTGCAATTTTAAGCAACTGTTCTTTCATTCATTTTTCTAATGCTTCCTCAGACAGAGCCACAATGAAAGCGTCAATTTCAGGCATTTCACCTCAGATTACCAAATTACCTACCAACCCCCCAAAAATGTGCACAATTTTCATCAACAGGACCAGCAAGACAGTGAGGTATCCCCGTGCACACAAAGAGGACTAATCCTCAACCTGGTTTGGAATTTCCCGCTACCTAAGCACCCAATCCCCCTACCTAAACTCCCACTTAGTCTTCATGCGACCACATATGGGGGGTATTTATGCACTGAAGCCCGCTGGGTCAGGGCAGTGAGTAGCAAACTAGCAACCCTCCCGAAAGCCACGGATGTGCTCCCAAGCAATGCTTTACCCACGTTCACCACAACACTACCCCAACCGCCCAGCGAACCCAAAGGGGAGCGCCGCTAAAGCCTACAAGGGAGGGTTCCGGTGATGACGTCATACTGAGAGAATCGAGGCTCGACAGCTCCCGGCGAGATTACCCACAAATTCTTATTTTAAGAGTCATATTTGTAACCAGACTTAACATATTGTGAAGTAAGTGGTTGATGAACATCCCCGACCGAGAAATGCCGACAAATAAGAACGTAAAAGCGCCGGTCCAGAGAAGCAGTAGCCAGCAAGTTTAGGATGCTAACGGAGCTAATGCTAAAGGCGGAGAGCTAACAGGTGGAGCTGACCTGGCAGCAGCGGTGGCGGCAGAGACTACAGCCAAGGTTGCTGCCATCATGGAAGAGAAGATGTCTATGTTTTCCAACAAACTGGATATTATCACGGCTAAGCTGGAAAGCGATTCACAGCGCATTGAGGAGGTGGAAAATCGCGTTTCCAGTGCCGAAGACATTATTGCTGATTTGGAAAGCAGGCTAACGGACACTGAAAATAAACTCATGGCCCTTGCTAACCGCATGGATGACCAGGAGGCAAGATCCCGGAGGGATAACATTAGGATTTTCGGTGTCAAAGAAGGGATTGAAGGAAGCAACGCACTGCACTTTTTTGAAACATGGCTGCCCAAACTTCTTAACATGGAAACTAAGAAAGGCCGGATCCGACTGGACAGATGCCACAGAGGTCTCGGTCGACCTAAACCGGGGGTGCCCCGCGTAGTCGTCATGAAGCTTCATTACCCGGCAGACAAGATGAAGATATTAGCGATTGGTGCGAAACAGAAGCTTGAATACGAAGGGGCCAGGATCTCCATTCGTCAAGACATCCCGCAAAATGTCCTGCAGCAACGGAGGAGCTTTAACGAGGTGTGCCAAAAGCTGATCTCCAAGCACATCAGGTTCAGGATGCAGTACCCGGCGATCCTCCGATTCACCTACAACAACAAGGATTTCTCCTTTGACACAGCCGAGGAGGCTGCCCACATTATCGGGGCAATGGATGCAGCTCCGTGAGTACGGGGAAAATTAGCCTATAGCAGGGTACGCTGATCGGGGTGCTCAGGTGTACAAGTAAAGGCACATGTCGCTGTGTTTAATGCAGATGTACGTTGTTAAATTGAATTTAGATACCACCCCGCGGGTTCAGCGTCTCATGAGCTACCACGCACTGTCATAGCTGACTTTGCCATGTTCTGGTTGCATGTAAGATGACTTAATTGTGGGGGTCCGAGTCGGGAGTGAGTGGATGTCATGACGACCGCGGGTCACGGACTACAACTGTGGATCGGGGTCAAGTGCACCCACAACATGCGTCGTTTTCTCCCAGCTCCAAGGGACCCTTTGCTTTGTTCTACTGAGAGGACTGTTCAAGGTGTGTCCAAAGGAACAGGTTCGTTTCAGTCGTGTGTGTTCATTGATGAGTACATGTTCATGGTACTTGTATTGTTTGACTACAAGTTTAAAGAGAGCGAGTTAGGTCTGCGAATTACTTTGTTTTTATTCTTATTTCCCTATTTCCATTATCTTAACTGGTTTGAAGTGTTTTTTTTTTTTTTCTCTCACCTCCGCTTGTGCCCCTGTACTGTTTCTGTTATGTGCCTTGCTTTAACCTTAGATGCATTCGTAGTCGGTCATCTATCTATCTAGAAAGATGAACACCACTAAGTATGTCTCATTTAACATAAAAGGGATAAATAATGCCATTAAACGTAAGAAACTGTTAGGCTGGTTAAAAAAGGAAAAAACTAACATAGCCCTGTTACAAGAAACCCATTTGGATGATAAGGAACATGAAAAACTCAAGAGAGAATGGGTAGGACAAATTTATTATTCCTCATTTAATACAAGTAAGAGAGGGGTGGCCATCCTAATAAATAAAAACACCCCATTTACTCTACAAAAATGTGTTAAAGACTGTCAAGGCCGATATGTGATTATCACAGGATTCTTATATGGGGAACATATAATGATTAGTTGTGTATATGCTCCGAATGTATACCAAGAGGAATTCTACTCTAAACTGCTAGCTGATGCCTCAGCAATGTCTGCAACAGTTAGTATACTTGCAGGGGACTTTAACTGTGTTTTGAACCCTGAGGTGGACCAAAGCCCCATGACAAAAGCCACGTCTAAAATGAGGAAGGCCACTAAAGAGTTATGTGTTGACTCACAGCTGTTTGATGCTTGGAGATCTATCCACCCGAGGGAGAGAGATTATATTTTTTTTTCACACCCACACCAAAGTTTTTCCTGTATAGACTTCTTCTTTGTCTCAAGGGTGGTGTTGGACAGGGTGGAGGAATGTACCATAGGAACCCGGTTACTATCTGACCATGCAGATGTATCCATCACAATGAGCCCCCCCTCCCCCCAGCCCACACCACGCCACTGGCGACTGAATCCCTCCCTTTTTCATAATCCCTCGTTTATGACTTTTTTGGAAGAACAAATTGATATTTTTTTCTCAAGTAATGATAACGAGGATACTAATCCATCAATACTTTGGAATACACTTAAGGCCTACTTGAGGGGAGCCATAATTTCATATAGTACAGCCAGGAAAAGGAAAGCTTTGAGAGAGCAGCTGGATTTGGAGAGACAACTGACTGATCTTGACAGACAATTAAAGGATAATTATTCTACAGTCATGTTCAAAAAAGCAGAAGCCACACGATCTGCTCTCAACCAACTTTTGACACAAAAGGCAGAAGCAAGCATCTTCTATGCAAAACATAGATTGTTTGAAATGGGTGACAAACCAGGGAGACTTCTTGCACGCTTAGCAGCTGGTAGGCGAGATGTTAGGGCTATCTCCTCATTAAAGGACGAAACTGGGAAAAATCATTATGAGACCAAAACAATGGTGGAGATAATGAAGAGCTTTTATGAAAAACTCTACACCTCGGAATGCAATATATCACCCAACTGTATACAGAGTTTTCTAGAGAAGCTTAGTCTCCCCTCCTTATCAGAAGAAGATAGATCCACTCTGGGAAGACCAATAACTAAGGAAGAGATTAGAAGTGCAATCAATTCCCTGCAGAATGGAAAGGCCCCAGGACCAGATGGGTATGGTCCAGAGTTTTATAAAAAATTAGTAAACTTAATAGAGGGACCGCTGCTAAGGATGTTCCTTCACTCAACTGAGAAGGGCTCCCTGCCAGGCTCGTTATATGCTGCCAATATATCTTTAATCCTTAAAAAGGGAAAACCTTCTGATGAATGCGGCTCATACCGGCCTATTAGCCTGATGAATGTGGACAGTAAAATATTTTCTAAAATATTAGCGAAGAGACTCGAGAACTACTTGCCACTTCTAATTGGATCTGACCAGACGGGCTTTATTAAAGGCAGAAACTCTTATACCAATATGAGAAAATTACTTAACATCATGCAGCATGCAAATACTAATCAGGTACCGGGTCTTATTATCTCATTTGACGCCGAAAAGGCATTTGATCGTGTGGAATGGCCCTATTTATTCAACATCATGGAAAAATTTGGACTTGGGGAGGGGTTTATTAAACTTACTAAGTTGATATATTTCTCGCCCAGAGCGAGTGTTCTTCTAAACGGTATTAAATCATCGGAGTTTGGGTTGGGGAGGTCCACCCGACAGGGGACCCTTTGTCCCCACTTATTTTTGCATTGGCCATTGAACCAATAGCAGAGACTATTAGAAACCATAACAGCATAATGGGTTTCAAAATTAATTCCTCAACACATAAGATTGCATTATATGCAGATGATGTTCTTCTTTTTCTCACCAACCCTGAGGTGTCTATACCAGCTTTAATGTCAGTCATCCAGACCTTTGGATCCTTCTCTGGATATAAGATTAATTTTAATAAGTCAATGGCCATGCCAATTGGATACGGTCACAATATACCAAATATACCAAACTTTCCATTCTCCTGGTCTACTTCAGGGTTCTCATACTTGGGTATTTTTGTGTCTCAGAATATTAAGAAGTTATTGAGAAAAAATTTTGACATTGTACATAAAGATATTAAGAGTGATCTTAACAGGTGGATGGATCTGCCAATCTCTTGGATGGGCAGAATTAATTTGTTAAAAATGAATGCTCTGCCTCGGCTGCTCTATCCCATGCAGATGTTGCCTTTATGTATTTCTAAAAAATTAGCTAAAGAGGTTGAAAGGGATTTCTCAAAGTTTATTTGGCATAATAAAAGACCCAGGTTAAGTATGAAAACCTTACAGCTCCCGAGAGGCAGTGGAGGTCTAGCGTTTCCTAATATCAGACTTTACAATTGGGCTTGTCATAGTAGATTTATATGTGAATGGGTTCACTGCTACTTAAAGGGAATAGAGGACCCACTTGAATCCTGGGCTTGTGTCCCATTTAGACTACTAGGGGAACTCACTTGCAAAAAATCTGCTCTTCCCCAAGTAAGGGACAACCCATTACTTCATAGCTCTATTAAAATATGGCATGACATGCATGGGTTTGTGGGTAGGAGGGGTGTCTTTTCTTACCTGACCCCACTCATAGGCAACAGGGAATTCATACCTGGTGTTGAAAATGCTGTGTTCAGCTCTTGGCGGGAAAAGGGCGTGAGAGTAGTTGGAGATTTGTTTGATGATAACAATGTCCTCATGTCCTTCTCACAAGCACAGAATAGATTTGGACTCCCACAGAAAGATTTTTTTGCCTATCTTCAAGCTCGTCACTACATCAGTGCAAATCTTAAATTACCTCAAACAGGAACATTGAAGGGACCAATTGACAAGTTCATAATTAATTTTACATTGAATAAAGGTCTTATCGCATACTTTTATAATAACCTGCAGAGCTGTAACCAACATAATGTTGAGGGGCTGGTTAAACGATGGGAGGAGGACCTTCAAAAGGTATATGATGAAGATGCGTGGGAGGGATGTATTCGGACCACTCACACGCTGTTCCTCAACAGTAAATTTAAAGAAATACAATATAGAATACTCCATAGACAACACATAACACCTCATGTTCTGAACAAAATTGACCCTAATAGATCACCATTATGTCTGAAATGTAAAACGTCTAGTGGGACTTATATGCACTGCTTCTGGAGCTGTTCGAAAATCTCGATGTTCTGGTCTTGCATATCTAAGGAAGTGTCAGCAATATTTAAACACAGGATATGTAAAGATCCAGGCCAGTATCTATTAGGTCTGCCTTCAATGAATAGAGTTATGGATGCAAAAAGATCGAAATTACTCAATAAACTTTTATTTCTGGCCAGAAAATGCATATTATTTAATTGGATCAGTGAGAAGCCTCCCACCGTAACCCAGTGGTACAAAGAAATTTTTAGAGTGCTCCCTATGGAAAGACTAAGTGCCAAATTGAAAGGAAATCATGACACTTTTATGGATATATGGAGGCCTCTAATGGATCATCTGCCTAAGGATCTAAGTGAAATTATCGAGAGGGGAAACATTGGCCTAGAAGGTTACAGAATGAGGTGAATGGTGATAAGAAATCTTTCGTATCAGGTGCAGGGACATGTATTTATTTATTTTATTTATTTATTTATTTATTTTTCTTTCTTTTTTTTTTTAGTTTCTTATGTCTGTGCTTTTTTTTTTTTTTTTCAAATTTTATTTTTTATATATTTATTTATTCACTTTTACATGTTTTACGGTTTTCTTTTTTCTTTCTTGTTTACTGAATTCTGCTTACTCAGTTGTTTCCATTCGCTCAGACCTATTGATGTATGTACAGTAATGTTGTATTGTTGTTTTGTTCTAAAAACGGAATAAAATCTGATTATCAAAAAAAAAAAAAAGCCTACAAGGGAAAACTCCGCCCCACAAAAGACAACAAGTGCAGGACATACAACACCAGTCACCTGGCCCACCTATTACCAGCACAAACAAGTCCCGGCCCCAGGACCAGAACACAGTTCCAGGCAGTTTCATGGATGATGAAGTTTAAACAACTGTTTCATGGGCCAAGCAAACATTGCAAGATCCTCGTGTCAAAGGCAAGTGAGAGTTGGAGTCATGAAAAGAAAACTGGGATGGTTGAGAGCCAAATGCAGAAGTTTAGATCAACCATTAAGGGATCTCTGTTCACTGCTGAAGATGTTGCAAAAGGAGAAATTGAGATTATCAAACTCTGTCAAAGTCAAAGCTTCATTGATGAACTTAGGGCTCTTCAGAAAGGTGACAAGCTTAAAAGGAGCAGTCACATTGTCAAGCTTGATCCTGTTGTGCAGGATGGAATTTTAAGGGTAGGAGGAAGATTGCACCAGTTTGCGTTGCCAGCGATGCTAAGCATCCTGTGATCTTTCCTAAAAACCATCATGTTTAAACCTTGATCCTCCGACATACTCACCATGAAACAGAACATAGTGGAAGGAATTATACATTGTCCAAACTGTGAGAAAGATTCTGGATTCCACAAGCAGACTCTGCTCTTAGAAAGATACTGTCAAAGTGTGTAACATGCAGAAAGAAGATCGCCTGATACCTGACAAACCTCCATTCACCAATGTGGGAATCGATTATTTTGGGCCTTTTGAGGTTAAGTGTGGGCGGAGTACAGTCAAGAGGTATGGCGTATTGTTCACGTGTCTCACTGTCAGAGCAATTCACATGAAACTGATTCCTACATAAATGCAATTAGAAGATTAATTGCAAGGAGAGGCCAAGTGTCTGTCATGAGATCAGATAATGGAACAAACCTGGTGGGAGCAGAGAAGGAAATGAGAGAAGCAATCAAGGGTTGACATCAGTCAAAAATCTCAGAGATGCTCATACAGAAAGGAATCACCTGGATATTCAACCCGCCAGTGGGCTCTCACTTTGGAGGCATCTGGGAGAGACAGATTTGTTCTGTGAGGAGAATTCTTAACCGGGTTCTGGAAAAACAGCCTCTTCACAATGAATGCCTACACACATTGTTCGGTGAAGTTGAAGTGATTGTCAATGGCAGGCCGATAAGAGTGTTAAATGATCCAAATGATATAGAAGGTCTCACACCTAACCATTGACTTCTCCTTAAAGGACAACCAGTGCTGCCACCTGGAGTGTTTTCAAAGGAGGATTTGTATGTCAAGAGGAGATGGAAACGGGTGCAGTACCTGTCTGACATCTTCTGGAAGCGTTGGACTAAAGAGTACTTACCTCTTCAGCAAGAAAGACCGAAGTGGTCAGTAACCAGAAGAAATCTGCAAGTTGGAGATGTCGTCCTCATGGTTGATGACAGTGTACCAAGAGGTTCCTGGTGGATGGGAAAGGTTGAGAGGACAGTTTCTGATTCAAAGGGACTTGTCAGACGTGTGTTTGTGAAAACCAAAACCAGTATTTTGGAAAGGACAAAAGACTAGTTTTGTTTGTTGCTTGAAATGGATGAGTAAGTTTAAGAGATCATATGTCAAGTGTGGTATACTTGTGCTTAAAGCATGGGAGCAAATTGAGTTAAACTAAATATGGACTTGAAATATACTGTCTAAGATGAAATATGACTTAAGGTTCATGTAAAAAAGGGGAAGAGATGACAAGAAGCCAATTGTATCCTGAGTTTCAGGTTAAATGATGCTTTAATGTGTTAAAATGTAATTGTTATGCTTTAGCAGTAACAATTAGGGGCCAGAATGTAAGCGCCATTTATCACCGGCAAGTTTATTTTATTGTTAGTGGTATTATTGGTTTGAGTAGACTAAGAGAGTATTTAAGTATACTCTCTTAATCTACTCAAACCAAAGTATACTGTCAAGAAAGACTTTTTTAGCTTTATTCCTGCATATTTGACCCTTATGAGTTTTGTTGCCATTGCCTGTGGCTTCCATGGACCCGTGGCAAGTGAACAGGAAGACTTGTGAAAGGTTTTGTTGAGTGAAAATAAACGCGGAGCTACACGATTATTTTACCGTTGCCGTTGCCACCGAGCCGACTCAACGTGTAAATCAGTCTCATGCTGTCCCTAGAATGTGGTTATTAGAAGTAAGAAACTAGAAAGTTGTGATAAATGAGATAAGAATGATTAAGACTGCAGATAGCCACTACAGACAGACTGGAGCTAATTTTAACGGACATCTTTTATTGTGACATTGTTCCACATGAATGTTTATGTAATTGTTTGTAATAGGTTTTGTTTTCAGTCCAAATGAGTTAACTGAGATATTAGTAGGGGTGGGAATCACTGGATACCTTGTGATATGATGCTATCATACTGGCAATTCTATGATATATGATATACTGTAAGACAATCAGCTGTGATACATCACGATATCTGTAACTGAAGCAGAAAAAATAACTGGAAAAGGCAAAATACTTTTTTCAGTAAGCAGGAATCAGTCATTCTTTTCAGTGTTTTAATATACACAGTCATGTATGTTTTATGTAAAATTGTAAAATTATTGATCCTTGGCACAAGTACTTGGCACCCTAGAGATTAGGTGCAGAGGATATTTCTTTATTGGCTGATCGATGCTCATTTCACAACATGTTGTGATACTATATGCCACCAAACAGCAGATCCCTTGACACATTCCATTGTGTCTTGTACAAAGTTTGTTTTTAGAAAGATTTTGAAAAATGGTGGTGCAGTTAGCAAGGAGAGCATACAGAGAATATACTGATTGTTGACTCATTTATTTTTTTTCTTTTTCTGGCTCCAAGCTTTTGTATTTCCCTTCCCTAAAGATCACTTTTTTGTCCTTCCAGCAGTCACCACTCTCTATTCAGGTCCATATTGGATCTATATTGATCTGTGATTTAAATCTTTAGAGCTGCACACCACGTTCTTTCCTTGCTGATGATCTGTGCTTGAAATTAAAAAGAAAAGTCAGTTTGCTTTTTTCTGCTTCAGTCTTAACAGCAGCCCTAGTGGGACATTAGAGCGGCCATTAAAGGGAAAACAGTCCACAGAAGCTACTTAGCAGGATGGGACATGATGGAGTCATTGACATTTACTGCCAAATACAAATGATTTCCCAACACACCAATTATTGTGTTGAGAGAGTCTAGTGAAAATCCCTCTGAGCCACTGTTACCATCATCTATGAAGACAAACTTCTTTTAGACAGCAAGGGCATGCAAAGCCTGATTTTTTTTCCCTCCCTTTTTCCTTTTGGGACCTACATGAGAAATGTAGCACCTCATTCTGGGTCCAAGGCTGATTAAAATGTTACAAATCTTTACAAAAACAGCTGTAGGTTAAATAATTTATTGAAGCTATATAGTGCATCTTAATGTAACAGCTGTGGCAGAAGTCCCCTATCCCGCATCTATCCTGCACTAACACAGTAGTCACCCAAAAAGTCATCCATCCTGTAACTGGCAGCATTATAAGTTTGTTTATTCAACTGCCACTACAGGCATTTCACACATATCAATACAAAAAGATCCAAATGTAGTGTATGTTCTTGTAGTATGTGTTGTGGATATTCCTAGTCATTCGTTCATTTTACTTCAATTCATTTCCATTCAAGTATATTTCACCCATACTAACATGCTATCCCGTGCAAGAGTGCCCTGTGTGTAAAAAGAGAAAAATATGGAAGAAAAACTTTTGGAAAACTGATAGACAAGGACAATTGTGACACAGATTTGATTTTAAATGTTCTTACCCTGTAGTAATCTGTGCTGTAAATGTCTCTGGACATCCCAAAGTCTCCTATTTTCACTAGAAGGCCGTTCCCCACCAGGCAGTTCCTGGTCGCCAGATCACGATGCACAAAGTGTTGAGAGGCCAAGTAGATCATCCCAGCAGCAATCTGACTGGCTATGTGCAGCATCTGGGATAAACCCAGCTCCCCATTAGTCTGCAAGGGCTGTCCATCAACTAGGATCATAGCATCTGGCCCATGGGCTCTGAGGAAGGAAATTAGAGAGTTAATTAGAATCGGATTAGGATACATTCACGTGAGACAAATCCATCGGGCATGCTTCAAAGCAAAGTCATTAAGTAGGAGAAGGAATTCCTAGATAGCGTTTGACTGTATACACTGGGATTCTTTAGGCCAATGTGAATTGTAGTGCTTTTGGATTTAAGCTGCTAATAGTAGATATTTTGTGCCAAGATTTAATATTTTTTTTAATTTTTTGACAATTTTTATGGCAAAAACTACTCAAAAATATTTGTTTCAGCGTTTGCTACCAATCTGAGTTTTCACAGGGGTGGCAAAGTCTTTGAAACAGAATTTTGATCATGATGGGAAACTAAAGGTACATAAAGGTACAAAATGATACAAGATACATACTAAAAAATAAAAGCAGTCTTAAGCAGTGCCATGGCACATTAAACCTCTGAGGAAGCCAAGCAAGAGTAGGTAGCTGCCAGGCAGTCTAAAAATTGTTACACTATGCCAGAGGCCTTACAGAAGCGAAGCAATAGAGGTAGTCTGTCAGGCAGCAAGATATGAATTTTACCTACAATGCAGGCAAACAATAATACATTGCCTTGAAGGCTGTTTAACAATGCCAGGTTCCTGACAAAAAGCAAAATAATTCAGGAACAGTCTCTTGGTCTATCTATTATTGCTTGGCTGCCTAGTAGGCTAATTATAAATCTAGCGGCCTGATAGACTGCCTTCATGTTGTTTTGCTTCTGATCAAGCATTTGGCATTATCTGGCATCTTTTATGCTGTCTGGCAGTTGCCTACTCTTGCTTGGTTTTCTGGGAAGAATTAAACTGCCAAAGAGACTGCTTGTATGTCAATTTTGAAATGTGGTCTTGCAGACAAATGCTACTTTTTAGGAGTCTAGCTCAAGTGTTAATATTATGGAAACATGACAATAATTTAGTAATGACCAGTGTTGGGAGAAATGCCGTTAAAATAAATGGCATTATTTTTTCAGTAATGGGGTAATCTAACTAATTACTGTTTCCATCGTTACAGCGCCGTTAACGTTACTGACAATTAAATGCGGTACATTACTATTGAAGCTAGCACACTCATTGAAGCTGTTGTCAACGTTCGCTGAATCTGAACACACCCCTGGCTCTTTCAGGCAACCAGGAGCTGCAAAGGTTTTTTGGGGAGTGAGGGGGCGGAGGAGGTGCAACAACAATGTAAGAGATGATGATTGGCTAAGGTAGAGTCACATTGCATGGTAAGCCAACCAGAGTCAGAGTTCAGGTGGGAGGGTGTTTTTACACCCAAACCAGAACTCGCGGAGCTGCGCACACTCACACAAACTACCGGAGAATCAGAGATTACACGCAGCAATGGTGAGTCTGGAGAAATCTGAGGAAAAGTTGGCGTTTTCAAGGTGGAGGTATAGGCACTACTTCAACAGGTCAAAGGCAAGAACTTATATGTCAAGTGTGCATTTTGTCCCGGAACAAAGACTTTGTCCACGTCTGTTGTAAGCAACTCTAATCTAATGATTAAGTGTACCTGTCTATGCTGTTCTATTCTATCCAACTGACTTGTGAAACCTGCTCACAAAAAATATCCAAATTCTTTGACATATTACAACTTTTTTTTAAAGTAACGCAAATAGTTACTTTCCCTGGTAATGAGTTACTTTTTTAATAGAGTAATTCAGTTACTAATTCAGTTACTTTTTCGGAGAAGTAATGAGTAACTATAACTAATTACTTTTTTAAAGTAACGTGCCCAACACTGAGTATGGCACAAGCATGGGTTCACTGCTGGGACCTTGCTGGTCTGGTGCATGATGAGGAAGGCAAGTTGTGGCAGAAGGGGTATGTACATCTGATTGAGGGCCATGATAGAGGAAATGTAAATGTCATTGTTAAAATTAAGGGTGACCTAAATAGGGGGGAAATTAGGATTCCACTTTGTGTGGAGTGTAAAAATAGTTGGTAAATTTCATGTTAGTGTTTTAATTACATGCTATGGTGGACTGGGACATAGGCTCAATTAAAAATCGGGGTTCATTCTCTGGGAAGCACAAGTCTCCTCTGTAAATTGCATGGAAATCCATCGACTACATTTCAAGATATCTTGAATCAAGTCAAATGTTTGGCCTGAGGGTGGTGCTATAGGAAAAGTCATCAAGTCACTAAAGTTGAAAATCATGTTCTTGATAGCATGAATATCCTCATCGAATTTCATGGAAATCTGCATTTTACTAAAAAAATCTTCCTTTAGCAATATGAATGCACTCACCAAATATCATGCCAATCCAATGATCACATTTTGTGATATGTATGCAAGTTGACATTTTGGCCAGACGGTGGCACAACAAGAAAGGTCGTGGGGTTACCAAAATAAACTGAGTGCATGCTCTGTATGTAATGAATGTGCTTACTGAACGTCTTCCCAATAGATACTGCAATATCAAATTTGACATTTTGGCTAAATGTTGGTGCTAGAACCAAGGTCATAATGTCACCATAATTGACAGGGTTCATCCTCTGGGAAGCACCAAATTCCGTGGCAATCCGCATCTCAACACACTGATATTGTGTATAAGCAATGGGCCAAATAGATTTGGAGTAAAGTCTTAAACGGACAGATGGATGGATGAAAGGATGGATGGACAGACACACAAACGGACAACTGACCATTCATTCTTACTGCCTCTGCAAGTGGGGCAAAAATTACTGTAAATGAATGGCTGAAACAATTGGTGGCCTCTTTCTGGAGTTTCTTAGTGCTAGTGTTTCTCAAAGTTAAGACCACATTTCCTATAAACCCTGTTGCTTCCTGTTCCAAGTTTTTTCCATCTACCTTTCACTCCATCCACCATCTGCTGCTGACAAAAGCTCTGAGAGCTTTAGTTCTGTTTATGCTGGAAGAACTGCACTGCAACAACTCTGGTTCAACAAGGTGGTAAAAAAAGGAGACTACTGGTGACTTAAAGTGCATAATAAATAGTTTATTTATCAATGAATCCACACAAAAGAGATAATAATATTGTGTGAGTGGAATTGGTGATGTGAGCAGATAAATGTGCGGTACATTCTAACTCAAAAATATGAGGAAATAGAGAGATAGGTGTCTCACTGGCATATGATAGAATAGTCAGTGGTTGCTTATGAATGTTAGATTATAAATTACTCAAAACTAATGCAGAGAGGATTTACTGATTTTGAAATGATACACGTAGCACCATTGAATTCCCATCAGAAATAATTGCATTTTGTCCAGTCTTGGCATCATGGCACATATATAGAATCAGTGAAGACACTGTGTTTTAATGCATGGTTTAAAGCAGGGGTCTCCAACAGGTAGCTCACGAGCTCTGAATAAGTAGCTCGCCAAGCAAATCCAAAATGTAAAAAATAATAAAAGAAACAACAACTCTGTATCTATCTAACCTCCCCTGCTCCACCCAACAAAGAATATCAACCAATCACATTCGTATTTGTGAATGCTACCTGTCCTGAGGAGCAGTAGCGAGTATGTGGACTCGGTAGCCGGCGGCTATTGTTTTCTAAATATGTACCCAGCAAAAAATACAAATAAATAGGCAGAGTAGAGGTAGCTCGCGACTTGTTTTATTGTTTGAAAGTAGCTCTCATCCTAAAAAAGGTTGGAGACCCCTGGTTTAAAGTTTCCAGAGAGTTCACAATGGACTTCCAGAGAAACTGTTGCAGTCCCCAAAAGTGAAGCATATGACACATTTTTGAAGTCAATGTAAAAGTAGTTGGAGAGAAGGAATGTTTTTTTATTTGTTGTTGTTGTTTTTGCTGTGATGGATTACTTTTTGACAGACTGCAAACTAAATGAAAACCAGAGGTTGGGACAGCAATAGCCTTGAGGAAGGATTTTATGAAACATTTTTTATGCAACACTTTCCTTTGTCAAACATCTAAAGCTTCCAGCCCAGAGCTAATAAGATGACACATGGTAACATGTGGCATTGCTCAAGCCACCTCAATACTGTGCATGTGTGTGTGTCTGTCTGTCTGTCTGTCTGTCCCATAGGTCAGTCAGTATTATTCTGTCCTATTCAGGTATAAAAAGGTGAAGTGGGAGACAAAAGCATGAAAGCAAGTATGAATGAAATACAAATAAAGAGGCAATTGACTGGAGAGCAAAGGAGGAACAGAAGAAGGATGATGAAGGATCTAGACACTATACATCCTTAAGGTGTTGAGAGAGAGAAAAACAGTATTTGGGAAGTGAAATGTGAGAAATGAGAACAAAAAGAAAACAAGAGAGAAACAGTACAGTGAAACAGTACAATGACACCTGTTATTACAGAGAAAAACACATGAAAACATTTCTTTATTCACATAGCATTTCAATTATTTGCACCACTCATGCACACATACACACACAAACACACATAATGATGAAAACAATGTTTGATATGCCCTTACTAGCTTTTGAATGACTTAAATCATCACATATTTTCAGCTTTGTTATGTGACTATAGACACGGATGCATTGTGACAGAGAGAAAGAGATAGAGAAATTTGGGAATGTCAAATTTCACAGGAAAATTCCAACTCTACATTGCAATGTGTAAAAGAAAGAGACGGATATTAACCACTCTTGAAGTTTTGTTCTCCAGCACTTCTACATTTACATTCTGTGACCATGACTATCACTTAAATGCAGCTTTTCATCCAGTGTATGCTAATGACAACAAAGCTTTTTTTTTTTTTTAATCTCTTTAAAAACAGCCTCGTTTTCTGCCTAAGCTTTAATAAAATTCAGTGTTTGCTCAGGAAATCTCTGGAAGGACAGTCGAAAGAAGGTGTTTTGAGGATAAAATATTGCATGTGAGAAGGCGCAAAAAGTCAATGACAAAAATACATTTGATAAATAATTAAAAGTGATACAAGTGTAACCGATAAATGTGTTCTTATGAATACTCCAATGTTTCGGGCAAAATACCTTTTTTCTGACTTACCCAGACTCAGACAAGATTTTCAATACCATTTTCACCTCTGTACGTCCACTGGTTCGGCTCCTATGGCTAGCATTTTGTGTTAGCTTAGCATAAAGACTTGAATTCTACAGGAATCATTAGCCTAGCTACATCAAAATGAAAAAAAGCAGCAACTCCGAAGCTGTCTTACTTACACATTGTATCGTGTATTTGAAATACAGATCTTGGGATTTTTTTTAAGCAATTTTAGGAGAAATTAGATGGTAGAAACTTTAGATGGTAGGAACTGTAACTGCTGAACATGTGCTAACGCTTCTTTCTTGTCTTCTTCTTGTCCAAAAAATTAAGGGGATGCTTAAATCACACATCGGATCTTGATGAACAAATTATTGAAGTTGAAAATCTTTACTGATGTGCACTGTATAATTTGTTGAGAACAAAATTACATAACAACAGTCAATGGAATTAACCCACTGAGGACTGGATTCAAAATCACACTGATCCAACTGATCGTGAATTTCATCACGACTCATAATGCAACTCAGTAGCGTGTATAGCCCCCATGTGCCTGTATGCACTCCCGACATGCCCTTGATGAGTTGATGGATGGTGCCCTGTGGGATCTCCTCCCAGACCTGCATCAGGGCATCAGTGAGCTCCTGGACAGTCCTCCTGGACAGTGGTGGCACTTGGCACACCTATACATAACGTCCCATAGGTGCTCAATTGGATGTAGGTCAGGTGAGAGCCAGTCAATGGCATCAATGCCTTTGACATCCAGGAACTGCCTACACGCCCTGAGGCCGGGCATTGTCCTGCAACAGGAGGAACCCAGGGCCCACTGCACCAACATAAGGTCAGACAATCGCTCTGAGGATTTCATCCGAGTACCTACCAGCAGTAAGGGTGCTGTTGGCTATGACATGGAGGTCTGTGTGACCCTCCAAGGATATGCCTCCCCAGACCATCACTGACCCACCGCCAAACCGGTCATGCTGGATGATGTCACAGGCAGCACAACATTCACCACGGTGTCTCCAAACTCTTCCCCACCTGTCACTTGTGCTCAGTGTGAACCTGCTCTCATCTGTGAAGAGAACTGCGTGCCATTTGGGGACCTGCCAATTCTGATGTTCTAAGGCGAATGCCAATCGAGCGGCACAGTGCTGGGCTGTGAGTGCAGTTCCCACTAGAGGACATTTTGCCCTCATGCCACCCTCATGGAGTCTGTCTCTGACAGCTTGGTCAGAAACATGCATACCAGTAGCCTGCTGGAAGTCATTTTGTAGGCCTCTGGCAGTGCTCCTCCTGTTCCTCCTCACACAAAGGAGCAGATACCAGTCCTTCTGCCGGGTTGATGCCCTTCTATGGCCCTGTCCACCTCTCCTTGTGTAATAGCTGGTCTCCTGGTATCTCCTCCATGCTCTTGAGACTGTGCTGGAAGACACAGCAAACCTTCTTGCCACCGTACGTATGGATGTGGGATATTTTTTCATAGAAAAAACTTAATATGTTAATATGTCATTTTGTTGAACAGAGATGAGTATTTAAGGGTTTAATTAGGAATGGGTCTTTAACTCTTCTATAGAGAATACAGTAACATTTACAAACACAATAAACATTATATTCATGTACACAGGGACTGCTTTTGTAATGTCTATTATGTATAAAATCACAGATAGTGAAAACACTTGTATCCCGATGGTTACTGTTGCAGGCAAGGGCAGTTTTACTGCAGAAGTGGCCCAGAAGTTTTTTTTTGTTTGTTTTTTTTTAACACACTATATACAATTTTGTGCTTTTTTTAACATTACTTGGCATTACTCTTGGCACCTCCAATATTTAATCTCTTCTTAGGGATGCCAGTTAAAAATAAGCACATATGACAAATAATGTTATAACTTTGTCAATATTGTCATATTTTGACTTCATTACCCCGCAGAAACACTGAATGTAATTTGATGGAAGACTTCCACCACTCTCAACACTAAAATCTCTAAGAATATCAGTTCTCAAAATATCAGCCATTAATATGTATTATACATGGCCTGGATGAATACTTGATTCTGGTTGGCTGAAGGGGTCTTCATGAATTTGAGATGGTTATGACATAATAGTCCTTACCTGTGCTCTAAATTAATGCACCACTTTGAGACATGTTTGGGAATGAGATTATTGTATACAACGGGACCAGTTAAGAGATACCCATTGCTTTTATACGATGGCCACAGCAATGACTTTAGCTTTGTCTGAAGGATTATTGCAGCCTATTAATTTTCTTCATCATCTAATTATTTCCTCTCATCTCTTGTCTCATCTGAGGGTGCAAGAACCTCCATATGGCTCTCCTACAATAGGGAGCAGAGCAATGGTGCATTTGCAAATTGTCTAAAGACAACTTTTTAAATGAGTCAGATTAACTCAAAGTTATATGGTATACCACTCAAACTCATTAGAACTACAGTCAATCAAACTGCTCTACTTGCCATGCTAGCTAGCAGGCCATGGGGCATAGCACAAAATTCTGGGCCCTGTACAAAAGCAGTCTCTGTGGGCCCCCCTCCTTTTGATCCATTTCTCTTACACATCTTTTGAATTTTTTTTTTTTTTTTACAAATAATTGAGCCAAGAACTGTACATATGAAACTGTAGTAGTTACTAGGGTACTCACGAATGAGTTGTTGATACCACATTTTAACAATAATGATGCGTGATGTGTGCTTAAGTCTGCACAGTTTGAAATGACATTTTAAACCTCTTTTTTCAACATACTGTAGCCTACAGTTATGTGATACAGAAAGATACTGTTGAACACATGTATCGTCTGTCTGTGCGCAGTTACAGTTATAATTCCTACCATCTAACTTCTTCTAAACAACTCTCGTTTAAAAAAAATAATTCTAAGACGTATTTCATATATACATGATACACTGCGTAAATAAGACAGCTTCTGAGTTGCTGTAAGGTTTGTTTTTTCACTTTCATGCAGCTCCTCCAGACTCCTCTAGACTTTAAGTCTTTCTGCTGAGCTAACATGAAATTCTACTCATAGGAACTGAACCAGTGGATGTACAAAGGTGAAAATAGTATCAGTGTCGGAAAAAGGGTATTTCGCCCAAAATGTTGGAATATTCCTTTAAACGAGGTTTGCTTGGTTTGTCATATTTAAGAGAACATTATTTTCTTCATGTTTATTTAAAGGTGACAATTTATACCCCTTTTCCGCAAGTAAACACAGTTCCCTGGCTCCTCAATGAAATGTCTGTGACATCATTTGGTCAAAACTTCCATAAGATTAAGTTATTACAGCTCATCTTACATGCTATAATAACAGCTCTGTTGAAACCGTTCGGTTTTGGTGCCTGTTGCTTTAAATGCAAATGAGCCACTGCTGACCACACCTCCTCCTCCACGGGGTGAGCCGACTCGAGTTCAGCTTCACGCTACCATAGCAACTGTTGATGAGGATTCTGGGAGAACATGGCTGCCAGAGAAAACAGCGGTGCAATCCTACATGTTTGAACTAAAGTCAGAAAGTGAGCAAGAAGAGACTCCTGAACAAGTTCGAGAATCAGGATGACATTGTGCAACATGCCTACGGAGCCCGAGAATGTCTGCTGCAGAGATTCCACAGGTAGTATGAACGCTTGCTGAGTAAAATTGTGATTATTCAGTCACTGTCTTTTCTATATTCCATGTCACTCACCCATTTCTAATTTACTAGGTTATAAGAAGACTACAGCAGCTTCAGAACCATGCCGTCGTGCATGGTGGATCATCCTGGCCTGGAACCTGTGTGTCTGGATGTGTTCTCACTACAGAATGCATTCAACATCTATAGAGCAGACAATGGGCTTTATGTCTAAGGGGAATAGAGCAGTATACAATAATTACTGTTCCCTCTATCTAACATTGCTTACTGTCCAGCTTTTTGTCAGACTTTACTTTTATTGTCAGAAAGTTTGCTACAGCAAAATCCAACCAACTTCTGAAATAAATGTATTCAGTGTACTTAATGCACTCCTGAAAGTTTAACAGTTGGAAAAAATGACAATAAAAAAATATTGTTTCCAAAAGACACAGACATTTTTGTCATCAGTTAGATTTCACCAAAGCCAGACTAAAAAATGGACACCATATGAAGTGGCTGTCACCATTTACTGTTGCCTAAATATCATGCACACTTTGCTCAGCTGTTATAGATACTTGGCCTACAGAAGCTTTGTTGGCTGGTGTTGTGGGGCTGTCTGCTGGTCTAAAGTGTCCTCCTCTTCCTCCTCCAGATTCAAGCAAGGTGTCTTGCATGGTGTTGATGTTATGAATGGTTGTGAAGCTGCCAGGGCAACAGCTGAGGTGGCAACACCAACATCAGTGCAGGATACCGTTCTCTGTGTACCTTTGACACATAAAAACACACATTCCATATCCTATTAGTCATGCCAAATTAAAAAATGAGAAGCATTTACAAACTAAAGAAGCATAACGTATGTCACCACACAATAAAGTGACTGTAGGTACCTGTACTTCTGTACTGTACTTGTACTTCTAAGTGTGGCTGGAGAGTTTTGATTGAAAGCGGTGTGCCACCTGTGCGTCTCTCTGGCAGGTCAGTCTGGCCTCATGATGCACCACAGCCAACTGTCTTGATGTGCTTGCCTAAACAACAAGAGCAGTAATATTGAATGCATGCACTTTTTTATGTCAAAAAAAAAAAAAAAAAAAAAGACTCACACTGACATACAAACCTACATAATGCAAAGCCTGCCCATTTGCTAAATTACAGATGTACACAAAGCACATATTCTCCTAGTACTCTCAGGAAAAGTTTCGTTGTCAGTCTTGTGTTGTACTGTCCCAGGTTGGAGAAGCAGTCAGACGAAAAGTGGTCAGTCTTTAGCCGACTGCAGCCGGGACGTTGCCATCAAAAATAAACTTAATCCACTGTGCTCTTGTTTCCTCTGAGGCTGGGCCGATGTAGTGATTTGTGTCGGTCTGTACAGCCAACAACAGAGCAGCTGTAGTGCCTAGTTCTTAGCTGCAACATAATGCTAACGGTTACCTGGCACTTGCAAGAAAAAAACATGTCGGACCTTCGCAAAGGCAGTTTTCAAGCCAGGGTGGAGATACCTAAAGGAGGGGGCGGAGTTATGCTAATATCCCCACTTCTTACGTAAGAAGCGGGGGAAAATCAGAACAGCTCATTTCAGCCCATGCTATCTGAGCTAGCCGGCTAACTCAAAAATGAGTGAGTTGTTGTTTCTCAGACTTTGAGGGTTAGTAGGCACGGCGGATACCCCAATATATATGCCCAAACAGCGAAAAAGTGGGTTTTGCATAATATGTCCCCTTTAAGCATTCCATGTATTCTATTCTTTTACCTTTGTTTATGCACTGCTGCTGCTTTTAAAATGTTTTAAAATGTTATATTTCTCTTGATTTTATTCTTATTCTTATTATGCTGTATTTTATTTTTATGCATCTATGTATTCTATTCTTTTAACTTTTTCCTTAAATCTTTTACTGTTATTTTGTTATTTCTACTGCATTAATGTTCTTTAACATGTTTTAATTTCATGTTTTATTTCACCTCCTTGTCAAGCACTTTGAGCTGCATTTTTGTATGAAAGGTGCTATATAAATAAACTTAATGATGCTGCTGCTGCTGATGATGATGATGATGATGACGATGATGATTATTATTAGTATTATTATCATTTTACCCAAAATGTTGGACTATTCCTTTAAATTATTGTCCAGCAGAATATTCAGCATGAGATATGTATGACAGCATGAGACAGTATGAGGCAGTATGGAATCAAGTCCTCTGGAGCTGTCCTCTTTATCGCTATATGGGTATCAGGCTTAACTCTCCTTTGTGGGCTTGTGCCCACGGCTCACTTTTCTGACCAGTAATGTGTCCTGGCCCAGTTGATTACATTGCTAGCCAGTTACGAAAAACTTAAGAACAATCCTTGCTCAAATCTTGTAAAAGGCAGTCAAAGATGAAGGACAACAAAATGGATTTCTGTCAACAAAGCAAATCAATTTGGAAACCAAACATGTTTTGGTCATGAACATACTCCTGTGAGTCCTGCAATAAAGTCATAATGAGATCTAAACAACATAGATTCATTGCTCATTAATTACCAGAGGTTGAACAAGGCACAGCAACACTCACTGTTTTGAGAGGACAATTTCTACATATTTTCCCCTGACAAACCCCTTTGATTGAAAAAAGGCCTAACAGCATCTGTATGGCCTCAAGACATTTGGCCTAAGGACCCAAATCCTCAGGAATTTCTACTGGGCCACCATAGAGAGCCTCCTGACAGGCAGCTTCACCACCTGGTATGGCAGCTGCACCAGCTTGGACCGCAAGGCACTAAGGAGAGTGACGTGTACGGCCCAGCACATCACTGGGTGTGAGCTGCCCAGCCTGCAGGAACTGTACATCAGGAAGTCTCTGAGGGCCATCAAGGACCCATCACACCCACACAACAGCCTGTTCTCCCTGCTGACCTCAGGTAGAAGGTACAGGACCCACAGAGCACACACCAGCAGATTGAAGAACAGCTTCTTCCCCCAGGCTATATGACTGAACACACACATACATACACACATACATGCAGACACTACCCTTCCAACACACTCACAGGCTAAGTGCAATTCAACCCATGCGCAATACCTGACTTAATGTGTACATATGTTCAAATATATACTGTATATTTATTCTATTTTATATTATTATTATTTTATTTTACTTTATTTTATCTTATATTCACCTTTTTCTCTACTTGGTGCTTATATTTCTCGTAGCTGTACTTCCTAAATCCCAGTACCAGGCATCAGGGTCTGTCACATGGTGTCATGTACATAGAAATATTATACACTTACTAGTTGGACCCTAGCATAAAAAGTGTTTCACACATTTGTACTTGTGCAACCGGAATGGCAATAAAACATCTTCAATCTTGAATCTTGATTTTTTTTTTTCATTACAAAATGCAGATGAAGATTTGGCACAACAAGCCACATAAAATGTCTGTCAATTTAGCAGCCTTTATATAGGTGGAGTATTCTCTGGAGTCTAGAGTAAACTATGTCTTTGGCAATGTTGAAAATAAAAATAAACAAATAAATAAATCTGATTGAGATTTAGAAGTTTTAGTTGCAGAGGTCCAGAAAGCTGAAACAGGAGATTCAAATGAAAGAAAATTTACATATATGTGAGTGCTGTTGGTGTTGCTATACACTCCAAAAGTAATGAAATGATTTGATGAGGTGAGCAAAAAACAAGATTCATTGAAATATGAGACACACTGTTGGAGCTGGAGAAGGGTCTTCAGTTAAAGAACCATTAAAGGAGATTGGAGTGGAGAAGGACACAACTATCCCATACATAAGTGAAATTGTAGGTATGGGCATGAAAAACACATCATACAAAAAAAAAAAAAAAATCATATATGAAGGCCTGTGGTTGCACTATTTTTCTACAGTGCCACCTGAATTGAAATCTGCATGTAACCCTTAAATTAAGAGACCACAATATCAAATTATACCTAATGCTCTGCCATACCAAATAGTCTATGCCCTCTTTCCCTCTCCAGGTATAAGGTGAGATTTGCAGGCCCTTCTGATCAGCCTTCACCTCTTGGCTATTACTATAGCTGGACTGAACCAGAATAATTTGGTGGTCACAGTTTCAGATGAATCATGCTCTCTCTTCCATTCTGCATCCACAGAAAAAAGAAACCACCCAAAGGCAAATGACCAACAAACCACTCTCAACTGATTCATGGCTTGTGTAATGGTTCATTTACTTCCACATTTGTTGAACTAAAATCTATGTCAAAACAAGGATCTGTCCAAGGTACTGAATGTACTGATTGCTCATGCAGTGTCTTTGCAGATCAAAGTAATTTGGTAGTTTGTCACAATGTTTTGGGATTGCTTGAGTTGTGATGACAATCTCTTAAAGATTCTGTAGGTTATTTTTATTTTCTTTATAATTTTGTCAAATCACCGTTACGCACAGAGTATGAACCAAACTTAATGCACTAAGAAAAAAAATCCAGTCTTCCTGGGTGCTCCTGGGGCTGTAGTCTCATTTGTTACAATCAGTTTGATGCAAACTAAAAAAACAATCACCTCAAGGAGGCATCGCTGCGTCAGTGCCAATCACCTCTTGTGCACATGCACTGTGCACTGCTGCCATGCATGCTCACTTCCCTTCCCCAAAAACACTTGCATAGCCTATTGTAGTTGCGGTATATTAGCTTAGTTTGTTGTAGGTACAGAATGGCAGAGAAGGTAGCCAGCTTGTGAATTTGTTTCCCCCCATTGCACTGGCATTGGAGCCACATGCATGAGTGTGCAAGAGAAGCCCACAGACACACTGCCACCTATAGCCTTCCTATAGTAATCCCATTGTAATTGTATAGCATACTATATTAGCATAACTGCTGCTGAAAACACAGTCTTCAGATCATGTCATTGCTGTAAGCAAAACATCTAGGGGAAACACTGTTTAGTCAGTAATATAATAGTAGATCCCTGACTGGCTTTTCTTTCAGTAAAATAGTAATATAGAAAAAAGCTGATAAGCCATCAAACCACCACTGACCCAGTGCTTCACGGTTGTGGCTTGTTTTATTAGTTTATTAGTCATGTATTTAAGCCTAATGAACACCTGTAGGGACAGACTTCAATGTGATTTCAATGTGCTTCCATATATACTATTTCTATATACTATTTGTCACTTGCTGTGTTGGGTTGGTTGAAAGTCTAGATTTGGGTTAAATGATAATTTTTAAACCTGCCCCATATTTTCCCATCTTTTGGGGTCTAAATGACTAATAGGGACAAACATTTTTGGAATTGGTCCAATATCGAGCATGGATGCTATAACTGGCAACTGTGAAACACGGCTGCAACATAATCCAAAGGGGCATCTGTCCGTGTACAAAGTACTAATAATTTAGACCCAAAACGATGGGTAAATAGGGCCCAGGTTTAAAAATACTGGAATTATCCTTTAAGTTGCAGCAGGGCAAATGAGTGAATGAATGAATGGATGTGCATGTGAGTGTGCAATGTGTTATGCTTGTCACAAAATAAAGGAACTATAGTTCAATGTATGTGTCAAACTCACAGTAGTTCAATGTATGTGTCAAACTCACAGTATGTGGATTCAGAGTAAATTCAAAATAACTAGACTTTGTTCAAGGAGCTTGGGTGTAAGAGTTTGTGAGTTTTGATGGTGATTTTTGTTACTTTTGTGATCATTTTCATGTAAAGCTACTTCAGAAAGAAAGATCGTTTGACACCATTGTTGTCTGCATGTTTTTCTTTACCAGGATATAGTCAATCACTATCTCACTTAAACCCCCTTTCTCTCTCTCTCTCTCTCTCTGAGTCTCTCTCTCTCTCACTCTCTCTCTCTCGTCGCCTGTCGCCATGGTAACCTAACTGAGATGAAGCTTTTGCCAAGCTGATTTTGTGGATAGCCAGTTTCCTTGTTTACAATTCACATCTCTCTCTCTCCCTCTCTCTCTCTGCCTAATGACTGGTCTTTTCTCTCTGTCACTGTCATTCTGTCACACACACACACACACACACACACACACACACACACACATGCACAACCACAGAATTTCACCCATTCTTACCATTGCTATCTTTTGTTTATCATCTGTTTTCCTCTTTCGTTTTACAAAACTGGCACACTCTAGCATTTACCAAGGCAACAAACATAGGAATTAATTTCTGACCATCCCTGTTGTCTAGCTTACAAGCTAGGCTTTCTCTTAGCCTGCAATCATATATTTCCAGTTTTGCCTAACCCTAACCCTATTAAATTAATTAGATCTCCACTTTTTTTTTTTAACACTTTTTGACCTGCTCCAGAGATGAAAGTAATTTTAGACCACTTCTCATTAAAACTTGTAAATGTATTTGTAAAATAGTGAAAGATGATATCAGACATTCTACAGAAGGAGCATGTATTACAGACTGTTGGATTAATGACAGATATAAAATTGACAAGCAGCACCATGTAAAATTCTCCACTGCAGGACAAATGATCTTTTGCTCAAAGGTGCTTTGTAGAAAACCCTCATGCTGGTTCAACACAATCTTCAACACCATGTTTCTCCCTCCACAGTGTCCACTTTTCCATTTTGTTCAAAAACATCACGCATTGGTATAGCACTTTACCCTTCACTTCACCTTAGTTTTTCTCATGTTTTAGATTCAGTAAGATTACTGTTGATCCCTCTAGCCTCAAGGTAAAGTAAACCTCAAGTTTCATTCCTTTTCCAAAAATTCTGCTCCACTGCAGTAGTCTCAACACATTTAAAATGTTCTTAGTGTTACTCTGTCAAACCACCATGTTTGTCCTTCCCCTGCTAGCGCCCACGCTCATTCCTCTTATGATGTGCATGTTCTCTCTCCGTCTCTGTCCTTTAAATCACTCACTTGTAGCCGCCCAACTCTAACCCATATGTCCACTAATAATCTTTTTGAAGCACTTCAGTCTTGGCATGGCTTTCTCTTTGCTGAAACAGGAAGGTTAACTTTGGTGTTCCGTAGAGGTCAATCCTTGGCCCCCTATTGACTCCATCTATATGCTTCCTCTGGGTGATATTATCTGTAGCTTCGACAGCAGCTCTCACTATTATGCAGATGATACCTGGATCTACATACCTATTAAACATGACTAAAACAATGACTGCTCTCATTTACTTAATCTTGAGGCATTTTTGCTATTAAAATCTGGATGTCTGCCAACTTCCTACAGAGAAGACAGAAATGTTAGTTACTGGTCTAGCCAGGCACAGACATCCTTTTAACAATACGGCTTAAAAAATTTTATAACTACAGCATTTCCCAGTGCTCTTCTGTGAAACACCTTGGAGAACTGATGCAGAGACTTTAGTGCATGCATTTCTCACATCTCAGCTTAACTGTGGTGATGTTCCAAGGGCGTAGGTTTGGTTTCAAGATTGGTAAGGACGCAAGTTGAAATGACAACATGAAATAAATAAATAAATAAACTCATGATGAAATGTGTCGACTTTCAAAGGTTATATTTTCTGATCAAGAGACTAACTTTAATGCTGATGTTTTCCTATAATTCCATACTATAATTCATAATTTGGACCTCACCTGAAGCTCTGATGCACCTGTATCCTCAACAGCTTATTCTGTTTTTCTAGCCTGCCAGAATTCTAACAAAAACAAGGAAAGTTGATATGACGTTCTCTTTGAAACAGGGTGTCCTGTAGGGGGAACTCATTGCCTGTATCTCATACATAACTTGAGTTACAGGTAAGAAAGTGTGTAAAAGTAATTTTCTGTGCTTCCCGACAGTTGTACATGTTACGAATGTGCATATATAGTAATTACATGTCATAAGAATGTTTGAAATCGTTGTTTTACTTTAAGAAAAACGTTGACATGTTAACCATTTCAAGACTTTAAGCAGATAGCCTGTAGTAGTGCACGTAATGTTTGGTCGAGCTCTGTTCATTTATAGTGAGGAGAGAAAGTGGTCATTTGTATGGTTTTACTTTTATGCAGTTTAAAATACAGAGCATGGTTTTAAGGCAGAGAATGTTATTGGATTTTTACTCATAATTAGTGTCAATATTAAAATAGTAAAATGATTTTATGGTTACAGTAAAACAGATTATTTTGATTGTTGTAAAAAATGGACATTTGTCTGGTATTTGATTTATAATGTACTGGAAGTTTAAGTTTATTTTGTAAGGGAAGAATAGCATCATGGGATATTTTTCTTTCCAATTACATTTGCCCCCTTTACAGGGGCGTAACACTTGTACCTATAACCCCGCCTCACACCCTTCATTCACAGGGTGCTAGTCTCTTAGCTGTTAGCTGCTTAGAGTTAAGGCTGAAGTAAGCAATTATGGACGACTAGATGGTGGCAAACTCCGTTCGTACATGAAAGGCAGTGTAACTTTTTGTCCTCTACACCATGGCATCACATGTAAAAACCAAGAGCAAAGAAAACAAATGTTTTTTGTTGGAAAGAAGGAAAACATTTCATTTTGTGGTGAAAGTATAGACTCTAGGCTACAAGGTAAGTTTTCAATGCACTTTTACTGTCACTGCATTGCTGACTGAAGAGGCTTAATTGTTTGGGGCTTGGAAGAAGTGATTTTAGTGGTTTTTAAACTGTATTTTATATATTGCATTTACATAATTGATCTGAAATTTGGACATATATAGCTTTTCTGCAGAATGTGAAGTTTCAGTTAAGCTTTGAATGAAGTTGATAGCTGCAAGCAATCCGGAGACACTTTTAAGCTTAACGTTGTTTGGACTTTGTCAGGTTTAATCCATCTCTCACACAATCAAACACAAATTACTACTACTTAACAAAATACGTTTTAACAAAACAACCACGAAAACATCTAACCATGCTACAAATCAAACTAAACGTCAAAATCTAGTGCTGGTTCATCTTTGCTATCATTTCGGAATATTACTGTCTGTATTGGCCATCCAATGAATGAATGAATGAATGAATGAATGAATCTAGAGTAAACCCTAGTGCTGGTGAGATAGTGGAAGAGGGGGTGAGGTGGAGGGCAGAGGAGGAGCTTATCATCAGGCCAACACAGAAATACAGAAAGCTCAAACCTGGCAATAAAAACAGGCTGGCTATGAAAATGGGTGAAAGAGACCTACAAATACTGACTCTCACATTGCAAGGGGTCATTTTTGTACATGAGACTTTACCTTCTCTCAGGTTGGCTTCCGTCCGCCCCAGTTGTTCCACGGTCCTGTTGATTCCTGCCTGGTTGTGCACTACCTGTGCCCTCCCTCAACCATCACCCCTGCCTGCCTCTTGCTGTATTGTCTCTTCTCCATTGCTTTCTTCCTTCTTTAATGCTGTACTTCTCCCCTGTCACCTGAGTGTTTGAGTGTTCTGTGAGTGAGTGAGTGAGTGAGTGAGTGGGTTTGAGTCTCATGTGTGGGTGAGAGTGAGTGATTGTGTCCACGCCTTCCCATGTGCATCCTTCCCCTCCCTTGTCCTGGCTGTTACTGCAGCTCTGTGGCTGATCATCATCTGTGTCCTGCTGCTCTCCTGCTCCTGCTGCTTGTTCACTGATTCCCACTTTTTCTGCTTGTCTGATATTCATCCTTTGGTAACATTTTCCTCTGTTCTTGACTTGATTGATTGTGATTTCATTTCATTTAATTAACTGACAGTATTTGATTTTAGCTAATAATTGAACACTAGATTTTGGTCCTCATTCTTACTGTTTAGAATCATGTAAACCTATTTTCTATGAGATACTTGTGAAAGAAAGCACCCCCCCCCCC